>ABLG01000844.1:0-10197 GCA_000172435.1 Meloidogyne hapla | reverse complement strand
TTTCCACCTTTGCTTTTTGCAATAGCAAGATATTTATATTGCAGATGGAGACTTGGAGAAATTTAAATAAAAAATTTTGTATGGCCTATAATAATTTTTGGAAAATTTTTTGAGAATTTAGTTCTTTAAATTAAAATTTTAAGTTATGATTGGGCCCAGAACTTGTGAGGGGATCCAATGATTAAGAGGAGATAAATCACTTCTCGCGTTGTTGAATTTTTCAAGTCATTCACTTTAACTCGTTCAAGGCGAATTTAGAAGATATTTGTTCGTTATCTCCTTCCATTTACCCGAAAAATTTTCACAACCCACAATCCCTTACTCTAAATATTCCAAATAAAATTTTTTTCAATTTTAAGAAATAAATATTTAAATTAAACAAAGAATCCGCAATTTTTAATTTTTTATTTCTTGCGCGCCTTTTTTCCAACCTACCAATTTCCTCCTTTTTCACTCAAATGCTTCTGCTTCTTTACTTTCCTCCCTCATTTTGCTATGCTTACTGACCACCACCTATTTATACTACCTTTTAGCGAGTGGACACAAAAATGCAAATAAATAATTTTACGATAAATTAATAATTTATTTGTGCCAGCAGTGACTTCCTCCGTTTTTAACCTCGTCCATTTTCGTCTTCACCTGTCCATTTCTTCAACCTTTAGGATCAAAACTCTGTGCCTGTCGCTTGATGTTTTTTGTGATATTTTTAAATAACAATAATACAAAAAAATCATAAAATTATTCTAAAGGATTTTTTTGGCCCAGATGACTTTCACCATCTTTGTTACTTATTTAAAAATATTTTTTATGTTTATTCAGTCACCGGGCTATACCGTCACCCTTTTCCGGCCAGTAACATTTTCTAAAGTTTTTACGTATATCTCAACTCTTCCATTTATTCAGGTATTTATTTAATCTTTCATTTTTAGTCACATTCTAAATCTTTAATTTGAGATAGCACCATACTTAATTACTTTAAAATATTATTATTGTTTACTAATAAATAACCAAAATGGTTTCTAACTTCCACAATCATTTTCTATTCGTTCGAACATTTACCCTATTAGACAATTCACAAAATTTAAAATTTATATATTTTTTAAAATAATTTCAATTTAAAAATTATTTAATAATAAGCAAAAATTATTTGACAATTCCCACAGCATTTGACACTTCCCCTTTTTCCATTCCAACTTGCTACTAGTCTTTCCTTCTCATCATCACCCCCTTCAGCGTTTCCCTTTCCCATTTTTGCTAATTTATTCTCTTTTATTATTTCTAAAATTTATTTTTATTTTTCTTCTCTTAAAGCTCGCAAATCTCCGTTTCCTTCCCCCCATCTGCTACTACATATTTTAATACCCCCATCCATCCGGAAGAGAAAAAACAACCGTCGTTCTTTGCCTATCTTCTCGCGCACCTCTTCTTTTTTTTCTAAAATATATATCCCCTCTACTCATCCTTAACCTGGCCCCAACTTATTCTCATTTTTCTTTGCATTTTTCTTCCGTTCCCATAATGATCTTTTTAGAATAACAAAAAAATATGTAAAAAATGTTAATATTCAGGGAAATTCTCCCGCTTGGATTTTACTAAAATATTTTATTTTTAATTTATTTTATTTTTTATAGATTTAAAAATTAATTTAATTTTTGTATAGAAAGATAACTTAAATAAATGGGTGAATTATTCAAATAAATTTATTTATTCATCCTTAAACAACATGCAATTTAAATCATTTATCATCCTACTAATTTCTCGGCTTTTTTTATTTCGTTCTTTTGCAGCATTGTTTCAGCCAACCTATTCCTCTGACAATGAGAATTTTAGACAGAGACGTTCACAAGGTGAGGGATGAGAGAAAATTATTTGGAAATACATATTTAAAAAAAATAAATTAAATATAAGTTAAATCCCTTTATTTTGAACATGATAGTTTGGATTCGAGCGGTGAATTTTTTAAAACCATAAAAATCAAAAAAATTTTTACTACAAATTAACCGAACCTTAAATATTTTTTCCAATTATATTTGTGTATCTAAAACATTTTAATTCCTTATTTTTATAAATTATAATTTTGGGTAAACGACATTACCTTTTATTTTAAAATAAAATAAATTACGGAATTTTATAGTTATTAAAGGCTTCCCCTAAACATAAAGGCTGACCTTATTTTTTATTTTTTATGATATTTAAAAATAGAGAGAAAAAATTAATAAATACTATTTATTCAACAATTAAATAAAAAAAAATTATTTTCCCCTTCTGGCAATATATTTTTATTAAATATATGGCATGAGAATTATTTTTACGGCTTCTCCAAATATGTTATTTATAACCTCAACTTTTTTTCAAAAAACAAATAAAAATGTTATTAAAGTCTGTTATAGCTCTAAAGTGTGTTTATGACTGTTTATAGCTGTAAAATTAATTTTTAGTTTCCGGGGAAAATAAAAAAAAAGAAAAGTTGGGAGAGGGAAATGCAAATAAACCAAAATAGATTAAAATAAATATAAAATGTTGGAAGAAAAATAGAAAAATGAAAAAGTGGTCAAATAGTACTTAATTAAGCCCGGAAGGCATTTAAAGAGTAAAGACTGGAAAAAGATGGAGGAGAATTTTTAATTGATGAAAAATCTTTTGAATAAAGAATTTTTAATTAAATAAAGAAAATTTTATGTTTACTTTAAATTTTAATTAAAAATTTAGAAAAAGTTTTTTATTTAGAATTATATGAAGTACGTGTATTTGAGGGTGCACCTATTGGAACAAAGGCAACATTAAATGAAGCTTTCGATAGGGCTTTGGTAAAATAATATTTTAAAATAATTAAACGATTATTTAATGGAAAATTAAATATTTATTTATTTAAATAATTGTTATTAAATCTGAACGAGGGTTTTGACTACTGAACTAACAAAATTTAGAATCTATAACCATGAAATTTAAAAAAATATCTGATATTATTATCTAACTCTTCTATAATTTTCATAATTTTTGTTTAAGAATTTCATAATTTATAGTCAAAAAATCAATTAATACTCGATCTTTTTCAATAATTCGACCTTTTCGACCAATATTTAAGATATAACTAAAAAATTTAGATTTTAGGTCTTTAGATTCTCACCTTTCTTATCTATATTTAATCACGTAAGCGTTACCTTCCCTAAAATTACCCTTTTTCTCTTTAATTAATTAATTAAATTAAACTTTATTTTTAATTAATATTTAAATAAATTAATTATTAAAGTTACCATTCAATTCTTGTTTTGCACAAATGGATTCTGATTTGGATTGGTTAGATTTTGATCCGTTAAGACTTGTTTTCGAAACAATTTCTGAAATGCCTCAAAATAGTAGTAGACCTGCACAATTTGCAGTACTTCATTTACTTTGCCCTACAAAAAAAGTTTTTTTCTAAATAAATTATAAAATATTAAAAGTTTATTATTAAAGCATTCTCTTCATTTTTCTGTTCATATTACTCGAAGGAATAGACATGCACCTAAATTCTTAGAATCTGATTATAAATTTTATGCGCCAATAGATTTGTCTGTTGGGGCAGAAATTGGTAGAGTACAAATACAGGTAAATTAATTAATTTTTATTTAAATATTATTTTGTTTAATGGGATGTTATTTTGAGAGATAAAATTGTCTAATAATAAGAGTCTCTCAATGAATTAAAAGGAGAGAGGGACATATTAGTGAGTATACGGTAGATTCCTTCTCAATGCGAGTAAATTCCTTTATTTTTCTAGAAAACTTATAATTTTTTAAATTATTAAATAATGGAATAAAAAATGAAATTTACCTTTTAGAAATTTTTAAAAAAATCAAATAAATTTTAGGACCAAGATCCAATTATTTACAACAGCCAGGTTATAAAAATAAATACTAATATTAATTTTTAAAATAAAAAAAAATATTATTAAAGGTCCAATTAAGTATTTTACGTTCATCTTCTTCACCACCAATTCTTGGTTCACAACCTAGAAGAAGTACAAATAATTTAATTAATTCTGATGAAAATGAAGAACAATTATTACATTGGGATATTACTAAAGATGGAATAATTATTGTAAAAAGATCTTTACGTCAATTACGTCTTTTTAAACCTTATCAGGTAATGAGTTAATTTTTGAGTTGAAAATATCTAAAATTTCTTATTTATGCAATCCTTCCCTCTCAACTCCATCTTAAGTCCCGAACATTTCCTTTGGTCCATTCATATTCTGGAGTTGACTGTATTTTTGAAAACCATGTAGCCTCTTTTCTCTTCACTCACAAGAATAATTAAAACCTCTATTTAATGAACGCCATTCAACCAAATAATAAATTCAAATTGTAGTCATTAATTAATTAAATTTAATTCACAGATTCGTCTATTGGCTATAGACTTTGGATCTCCTCAACTTTTCTCATTAGCTAATGTTTCTATTATACCTGTTTCTGTTTCTGGTAGAATAATATTTTTATTTTTAATTAAATTTTTTGTAGCACCTCAAAATGTTCGTGTAAACATAGCAAATACTCATTATCAAATATTTCAATGGGATTTACCTTTATTTGGAATTCCTGAACGTTTCCGTTTAATTTTAAAAAGAAAATCTTCAACTAAAACAGAAACTGAAAGTAAATTAATTTTGCATCAACAAATAATTGAAACAACAGAAACGATTACAATGACTAGAGTTTTATATTTTTTGAGTTTGAATTAAAGAAAAATATTTTAAAGGTTAGATTATTGCCTGGAGAGCAATTGGAAATTTGTATTTGGGCTGTTGATGCGGAAGGAGAAACTCCTTCAGAAATTATTAATTTTCAAACGGTTGAGAATGGTAAATTAAATTTCTCTTAATAAATTTATTTGAATCCATGAAAATCGGACCCTAGGCTAAATTGCCTGCCTTTTTAGATCTTTTGGATCTTGAACGTTTTAGTTTTGTGGTTTATAATTAAATGAAACTAAGAAATAGAAACAAGATTTTCAATTTAAAATCAAGTTTTCGTTTCAGCTCCTCAATGTGATGGCCAATGTTCATCACCCAACGTTGGCCTTCCAATGTGTTACTTTTCTAGTGCACACTACTTAAGACAAGTCAGAAACCAGAATTCTCTAGTAAAATATTTTTAAAAAATTTTAGTTTCGCGATTCAAATGGAAATTTAAATTGTCTTTGTTTTGCCGGATTTTCAGGCCCTCAGTGTGATAAACTTGGTTATTATTCCCCTAAGTTTATCATTTAAATATTTTTAATTTAAGAACATTGCCCAGCCCAAAGAGTTCTTGAACAATATGGAGGTGTTGACTGGCCAGAAACGTTAGAAAATCTTATAAAAATTTTAAAATTTCCTTTCAGCTCTGTAAATAATTCTGCATTTGTCCCTTGTCCATACAATGAAGATGGTCGTCGTTTAGAAAGAAGTTGTGGGTGGGATTCACAAACAGAAATGCCAATTTGGGCAATAGCTTCACAGCAATCTTCAAAACAAATAGAACAACGCGAAACTAGTGGAGGGAGTTGCAGAACACAGGTAAGAGAAGTGATATTTTCACATCAAGAATATGTGGAAAGGGGCAAAATATGTGGGGGATATATGTATCTGGTGAGATTTTGACTGTGGTATGAGAGGTTATAACCTTTTTGTGGATTTTTCCTCAATTTAAGTATTTGTATCTTTAATAATTTTCAGAGTTCAGTTCTTGTCCATCTCGGTGTTTTAGCCAATTATGGCCAAAGAAATGAACAAACACTTTCTGGCCTTCAATCAGTAATGCGTTTTCTCTCTACTTTACTTCAATTCCCAGCATTTCAATTAAATATTCATTCTGCTCATTTCGATGCAAAAATAGCAGAACATGTAACTCAAGTTTTGGATGTTTTGGCAGCAAAAAATTTTTCTGCATTGGGTGGAATTGGAAATAATAATGATAATTCTTCTCGTTTACTTAGACGACAAATTGCTGATTATACAAAAGAATTTGCGAGAAGATTACCGGTAAATTAATAAATATTTTTAATATATTTTTCTTCTTTTAGAATCCATTTTTACTTCAAAGTCCAAGTGGAGGACTTCAAATACGTGTTTGGAATATACTTCCATCTTCATCCTCATCATCACAATCTTCCTCCGATAAAGATTTATTTGATGACCCAAATATATTTTTGGAAGATAAAAAAGAAGAAAATTCTTTAAAAGAAGATGAAGACGATGATGGAGGTGTACAAATTGGTTCGTGTTTTGTACAACCTCCAAAAGGAAGAAGAAATAATTATGCGAGAATAGCTCGTGCTGTTTGTTTTAAAAATGCAACTACAGCATTATTCCCTACTTTGGATGAATTTGAAATTATTAGTGGAAATCCGATTTTAATGTTGGAAGTTAGAAAAAGCAGAACTAGCCAAAAGAGGAGAAGGAATGAAGGTAAATTTAAAAGAAAAATTCTCTTTATTAGCTATAATGTCAACGGTTTCTCGATATAAGCGACATTTCCTCTGCCCTTTGTTAACGAGGATGACTTTAAATAAATTTAAATTTACTCAGTTAAGTTGTTCCACTCCCAAGGAATAAATTATTATATATATAATTCCAAAAGAATGGAACTCAATAGACTTTCTCACCAGGGCGACCTTATACATCGAGAAATTAACTAAGTTAACCACAAAATAAATTGAAGAATTTAATTTAAAAACCATTAACTTTTACTTTCCCCTCCATTTTATAGATGGTATAATAACAAATTCAAACACTTTTGCTTCGGAACTTGGAGAAGAAATTTCTGAAGAAAATCGAGATCGTGAACCTTTACTAGTTGGATTTAGATTGCCTTCAATTAGTTTATCTATTGATGAGGAAGAGAATCATACTTGTGCTCATTATGATTATAATGGTTGGAAGATATTTTAAAAATTTCAAAACTTATTTTTATAGCGCAAGTTTGGTCAATTTCTGGTGTTGTCGTTCTCTCACGCGAACGCCGCCCAAATGGCCAAATTTTACTTTGTGAACTTCACGGTCTAAAATCTTCTGGAGTGTTTGCTGCTTTACCTGATCGTTTATTTGCACAAACAGATTTAGGGCTGGCAAATGCTTTTCTTTTATTCTTTGAAAATTTTGGGCCAACAATAAGTGCTTCTTTGGCAATTGTTTTATTTCTGGTGCTTCTCTTCTCTTTTAGCCTATTTAAGAGGTAAAAAATATTTCTTAATTAAATTCGAACTAGATTTTAAAAATCTCTCTCATTTTAAGACCAAATCGTCCTAAACAACAAACAGACCCTGCCCATTTGACTTTAATTCTCTCACTCATTTTACTTCATTTTTTCCATTTTCTTTTGCTAATTCGACCACAATTATCTTCAAATTCTTCATTTTTGTGGTGGAGATGGTGGCCAGATTCTAATATTTTATTTTTAATTTTTCAATTATCTCTTCTCTCCTTTGCTTCGTCAATAGCACTTTTAAATGCTTCAATATATTCAAGAATTGTAAGGCTAGAAATGAGAACAGCATTGAAAGGGAAGTCGAGAAGAGCTAGATTTTTGGCTACTTTATTGTTTACTTTAGGTAAAAATTTTTTTTTGAATTTTTATTTTGGTCCAGAAATAATTATGGAAAATGCCAATTGACTCCTAGGAATTTAAAATTTTTTAGGGAAATTTGTCTAACTTTTGTTTAACTCAATCCAAAATTTCGGAATTTTAGACCAGGAATTTAATTAATGATTCTTAGATTCAAGAAAATCTGAATCATTTTCACCATATCCTTTTATATAATTTTTTAATTTTTCCAGTCTTGCCATTATCATTAAGCATCTTAACTTTAATTCTTGATGGTCAAATACTTGAAGGACTTGATTCTGATGATCCGTAATTTTTTCAAATTCTTCTTATTTAATTTTTTTATTTTTTAAAGTCATTTACAACCTTTTAATTGGATATTTGGTTTATTTCTTTTATTACCTTTAATTATTTCTTTGGGAATTGCTATGGGTTTTGGAGCTTATTCTTTTTGGTATGCCAATCGTCTTTTGGCTGCTTCTTTTTCATCTTCAATTATTCCAACAACTTCTGCTTCTAATTGGCCATCAGATTCTTTAGAATCTCCTAGGTGTTATTTATAAAAATATTTTTTTATTTAATCTGTAGAGCTCCTCAATTTCAAAATAAATTCAGGAGAAACTGATAATTTCAAAAAATAAAATGCTCGGTCCCCCTTGGGGCATTAGTTTTATTAAATTATATTAAAATCCAAAAAACAATTTATTTAATTTAAGCACCAATTCAATCTCAACAACACCTTTACTTCTTCAACGTCGTTTACTTCATCGTTTAGGAAAAGCTTCTGGCCTTTCTTGGCTTCTTCTTTTATTTCCTATTGCTAATTTATTAGTTCTTCTACAACCAACAGAAACATTAAAAAGTCTTGTTCTTTTTATTCTTCACTTATTAACTTTTATTTGCCTTTATTTATTTCATTTTCTTCTTGTTAAAATTCAATCAAAAATGTCATCACCGCAACAAAATAATCATTTAAATGGGGGAAATTTAATTAATTCTAATGGAAATGGAACATATAAAAATAATAATGGGAATGGTAATATTAATCAACAACAATTATATATTCATCAAAATGGAAATACAGGAATTGATCAAAATGAGAGAATGGTAAATAAATGTGTATTATATCATTAACACCCTTTACACATTTTCATAAAAAATTTAATCAAATTATTCTTTTAAAGATGTTGACAGTCCAAGAACATGGCCAACTTCAACCTATCGCTCCAGGAGAAACTCTTTTATTTGATAGAAATAATATTAACAATTTAAATACAGATAATAATAATTTATCTGTAAAAGAACGGTAAGAAATAATAAACTGTTTGGACATAAAACTTGAATAACAAAAAACTTTAAAACAACACTTTGGGAATATTAGAAAGTCAACTACCTTTGATTTTTTGAAGCCCCCTTTATTTTTAATTAATTTTCTACCATTTGTCTATTCAATAAATCGTCTCAATTCATAAATAAAATTATTCTAATTACTTTCTATCAATTTTTAGTCATTTTATGCAACATTTATTTTCTCGAAGACCTCACCAATTTCATCAAAATAACAACCAATTAACCCCAACACCTGTTCAACAACGTTTTTCTGGTACAATATCAACATCTTTAGGGGCACAAGATTCTTCTGTAATGGACTCTTTAGGTTCTTTGGAAGATGAAAAAGAAGGAATTTTAATTTCAGAAGAATGGGGAAGGTCTTCCAGACTTCAAAAAAATATTTTAATAAATCAAAATTCAAAAATTTCCAATATATTTGCAAAAAGTGAAGAAGACGAAGATGAGGAAATTGATGGGGAAGAAGATTTAAATGCTTTTCTTGAAGATAATGGAAGTAATATTTTAAGAAGGAATCAAAAACCTTCAAATATAGGAGAAGAACAACAACAAAATAATCAATTGTCACACCCTTTAGTTAGTGTTGTTTGAAAGGAATTTTTGAAAAGGAATATGTACATACATATAAATATTTAATTTATAATCTTAATAATTCTATTATTTTTTTATTTCAAAATTATCCTCAAGAGCTTATTTATTAGGTACATATATGCATAAATTTTTTATTTTTTAAATTTCTATTATCAATTTTTATTACTTTTCATTTGTATTTTATATTTAATTTATTAATTTGCCTTTGATTCCTATCGATACCTTTGGCTCCATGACTTTACGTCAACGGACTTTTCGTCAATGGACTTTTCGTGAATACCTTTCGTCAATGGACTTTTCGTCTACGGACTTTTCGTCAATAGATTGGTATTTTAAAAATAAATGGGGGAGTAATTGCATTAGTTTAACTATATTTTCACGGATAAGGACGTTTCAGTTCCGCCGGTTCAGTCCCTGGGCCCTTTTCCGGCCCATAACTTTTATAATTCTTATCCAATCTGAGTGATTCATATATCAATCAAAAGCTCTGGAGGTGAGGATCATTTTTACTGACAGGGTTGATCTGATCAGATCATCATTTGAAAAGTTACAGATGTTTAAATATAGAAAATCACGATTGTCCGGACTTATCAGCTCATAACTTTTTAAATATTGATCGGATCTGATCAGTCCCACATCAATCAATATATCAAGAGCTTTCCAATGATATAATATTGTCCGAAATAGATCTGAG
>ABLG01000845.1:0-10114 GCA_000172435.1 Meloidogyne hapla | reverse complement strand
CTAGATTAGAAAACCATAATTGCCCAACAGTTATTGGTATTGCACCGTAGCATGCCCGGAGACGAAATACCACAAAATGTACAGGCATTGGTAATTAATCGAGTAAATTTTAATTTATAGTGCCCCCGAGGGAGATGGAGGATTTTAGAGGTGATAAGCCACTTATGTTGGGATTAAATATTCTAAGAATAAATAGAAAATTAAATGAAAAATGAATATGTTCTATTCCTTATTTGAAAACGTTTATATATAAGAATAATGTACCTAAAGTAATTTTGAAAAAAAATTCTTTTTTTATTTGCATTTCTGCCAAAATTTAAATTTTGAATTAAATTTAAAAAAAATTTCTTTAAAAAACGTGTCTTTTTAAAATAATGAAGGAATGGTTAATTTTTTGTGACTTTTTTGTTAATATTTGACTGAACAAATTAATTTATTAAAAATTTTTTATTTAAAAATTTTTCAACTTTTTTTTATTTAACAAAAATGTATAAAATTCTATAATATTGTCTAGACCAAAAAAATTTTTTTTTAATTTTTAACTTAAAAAAATTAAAAAAAATCAATCGGAAATCCTGAAAAAACTGATAAATATTGAGTTTTGACTAGACTGACTACGAGATTCTCGAGAAAAATCTTTTTTCGAATTTTTCGAAATCTAGACGTATACTTTGTCATTTCTTTTTTTAGGGATTTTCAAATATATAAAAATCCGGGCCAGGGATGGGCGCAAGAGACATTTTCAAAAAACGCAAAACGCAACGCAAGGCCAAAAATCAACGCAAAACGCAAGAACGCAAAAAATAGGAAAAGCAAAAATAAATTAATATAAAAGCCAAAAAAATATTTTAAACAATATAATTTATTATTAGACTAGTAAAAGGGAAGTAAATGTAAATAATCTTTAGTTACCGCAGTAGAAACTTGCCAACAAATTTTTAAGAGTTTCAATCTAAGTTAGATTCATTTATATCTTGTAGAACTCCCTTTTTAGCGCCGCAGGCGAAAATTTTGAAGCTATTATAAAGCCAAGTGAAGAAAAATTCACTTTTTATAGACTAAAATCTTCTAAAGAGCTCAAAAAACCAAGACCAAGATAACCCCAAGACCGAGACAAAGACAGAAAGACCAAGACAGATAGAGACCAAGACGGAAATATTTCAAATTATGGCGCCGAAGGCGCTTAAATTTTTGTAATTTTTATACCCCAAAGGGGAACATTTTTGGCCTAAATTAATTAAATTTCCTTCTTTTAGAATATTTTTTACCAAAATTTCCATCGTTAGGGGTGTATGTTTTTTGCGTTTTTTGCGTTAAAAATAACGCAAAAAACGCAACGCAACGCAACGCCAAAATTTAACGCAAATAACGCAAAACGCAATGCGCCCATCCCTGATCCGGGCTCTATTTTATTATAATATTTGAAAAGACATATTATCTCGATTTATTTTAAATAATAATTTTTTATTTAAAATTTTTTAAATTTTTATTTATTTTTTACTAACTTTTGTCTGAACAAAAAAAATTTTTTTTACAATTTTTCAAAAAATTTTTTCAAATTATAATTGATAAAAATTAATTTTTAAATAAGATAAAATATTTTTTAAAAAAAAAGTTATTTAATTTTTAAACAATTGTTGCACTTTTTTCTAAAATTATTTTTAGTATAACCACAAAAATCTTATTAATAGAGCAAAAATAAAAATCAGTCAATCATTCAGTCAATCAAAAAAATATTTAAGAAAAAATATTTATTTTTATTCATTTTCAACTATAAATCTTTAAAATAAAAATAAAAACAATTGTTTTTAAAAGCCACAAGTTTAATTAATTTATTTTTTTCTGTGAATTATTTAAAAGTAAAAGTTATCCAAACATTTATATGTAAAAGTTTATCTTGAATTTTAGAGGGTTGAAAAAAGAGTCTCGTGGCTGGATCGAAGTTATGGAAATTATGGAAATATCCCAATCAAAAATAAAATATGTTGATTTTGCTGAGTTTTGAAAAATCCCGAATCATTTAAATTTAATTAAAATAAATGAAGAAAATGTCATTTATCTGATCATAATGATATAGAGTTTAGTTTTTAATTTTAAATTTTTTAATAAAAATTTTTAATAAAATATACTATTTATTCTTTTTTTCCATTAAAATGATTTTCTTTTTTATCCTTTCGATGGATATTAGACTATTTTCTTCATTTTTTGATGGATATTATTAAATATATATTTATTTGGCTAATTATCCTTTCTTTTTCCTTTCCTTTTTTTCTAACAAAGAATTTTCTTTTCATTTATTTTTTTCTTTTTTTCCTTTCCGAACACTTTCAACACCTTTACACCAACTTTATATAAACAAAAACTTTTTTTAAAGAAAAATATTAAAAATGTTTCTAAAAACAAAAAAATAATTATTATGCTACTTTTATTTACTATTTCTATTTTTTTTATTCAAAAACTTTTTTCTTATTCAAAACAAATATTTATTTAATATATTTCCAACTTCAATTTGTCCAAACCTTTTTATTTTAAAGTTCATCTATATAATTTTTTCTAAATATTGCGCGCCAACAATCATCGGTCATTAAATAGGCGTCGTTGAGGCCAAAGAATTTTTATTTAAATATTCCTACAACAAACAATATTTTAGAGTCTAATTTTACTTTTTAATTGTTTGAAAATTAAGAAAAATTTGACCAAAGTTTAATTTCTATATAGGCGATATAGGGGGTAATTATGACACGGCAACTTCTTACTGTAAATTACTTTGGTCGTTTATAACGAAAGTTGACTATAATGAGATTTTCTTTTGTTAAGTTATGAAAAATTTAAGAAACGTCCCAGATCCTTTTAATTAACTCAAAAAGTAACCCAAACACAAAAACGCACAGGAAAACCTTCAAAATAAATCCATCTCTATTCAGTCCATCTCAGTCCATCTCTATTACTCTAATTGAACCTATTTAACAATTCCTTTCCAACCTTTTTTTAACCTTTATTTTATTCCATTTGCCTGCGCATATTCTCTTTATTAGAACCTTTTTAACAATTTTTATATATTCACCGCCATTGTGTGAATTATTCAAAAGATGGCGGTGGAAAAGAAAAATTGAAAGAAAAGCGCGGGAAATGGGAAGGAGTGAAGAAAAAATATTTTATTTTATTGAACTCTTCAACAGGCGCAAGGCGGTCAAAAGGCCATCATTGAACAAGCAATATTGTTGTAGAGTATTTAAAGAATGAAAAATGTTTTGTTTGGACAAGGGGACTAAAAAGAAAGAAAAAGAAAATTTTTATAAAAAGGGAAGAAGAAAAAGTCAAGAGGTTATTGCCAACAAAAATGTATTTAAAGAATATTTTTAAGTGTCGTTGTCTACAAGTTCTTCTTTTTAATAATATTGGGGAGAAAGAACACTTTATTCTCTTCAAATGTGTTAGAAAAAATTAATATTTTTTTAGATTTACTTGGAAATGTTTAGTCGAATCCCATTTTAGGCTAATTCCAATGAATCGTAATAGGGGAAGAACAATCGGGGGAGAACTTTTATGCGTCGATTATATCCGTTGCATAACAGCATAACGCGTGCCAATTACTATCACCTAAAAAACTAATGTATAAATAAGATTTGAGCGAAACCGAGAGAATCGCGTCTATTTAATCTCAGCTTCTGTTTCTCGATCATTTTCCAACCTCGGTCCCTTTTTCTCCAAAGCTCCTATTTCACCTCTAAAATAATCACTGAAACTATTCAACAGGTTGATCTAATTCAGGGGAGAACTAGTAAATTTTGTATTTAGCTTCAAAATTCCACTACATTACATTTAATCCGAAAACTCTACTAAATAAGATTAACAAATATATAAGTATTGTGTGTGTTCTTATCTTATTTCCCGGATGTTCTCTTACTAATTTATCTCATTACCCTTATTATTTTATCATGCATATTTATATAAACATAAAATAATATGTACACAATTAGTGAAGCGAAAAAACTAAATAAAAAAGAAAAAGCAAAAAAATCTTGAAAAAAGCGCAAGTAAAAAAAGCTAAAAGTGAAAAGGCGTTAAAAGCTTTTGACAGCAAAAGAATTTAACAGAGGAATGTGCCGATGAAGAAAAACAACAAAATTTTTGTGACAAAAATAGTAATGTTAGTTTATTATTTACTAAATATTTTTTTCTAACTTTTCTATGAAAAAATAGGTCTTCTAAAATATTTTTAAATAAAAACTACTTCTTTTAAATCCAACTCTTAGGAAACTCCAATAAATGCCAATCTTCAGTAGAAGAATTAGTAAATCATTTAATATAATCCTTAATAGAAATCAAATCTCCAATTTAAGCCACCTATCATTTAATCTAAACCTAAGTATCATTTAATGCAGGAGACTACCTACAAGAAGTCTACTATTTCTGAACTTTCATTAAAATATTGTCACTTTTTTAATTTTCTTAAATTTATTTTTACACACAATATTTTTGTGTTCAATTTTGTTTTGGCTATTAAAATATATATTTTTACAGCCATAAAGCGACTGTCAATTGGTATTTGGCCTCTTTTCTGACCTTTTATCCCAAAATATCCACACAATTCTTTCCCTCCTTCAACTTTTAAAATTTTCAACAAATTCGATTGCCTATTGAAGAGAACGACAAGTTTAAAAAGCAATAGACCGAAAGACCACCTCTTGCCAAATGAGGGCAAAAAGAGGGCAAAAAGAGAAAACAACAATAATGCTTTGTTGAATTTAAAAGTATTTTTAAATGGCGCGCGGCATAAGCAAAAGAGCGGAAAAATGCGCGCTCAACTTTGCTCTACATTGAGGCAAAATAATAGTTGCTCTATTTAATGTTTAATATTTTTTATAAAATTTTATTCATTTTTTTTTTCGTTTTTTAATTTAAAAGAAATTTTTTTTTAATTTTTATTTTTAAAGCTGATTTACTAATTATCGTGACAAAATAAGTCTCATCTCTTTTAATATACACTTACTCTTTTTTACCTCGATGTTTCTAAAGATACCCCTATTTATTTTTTCTTTTTTAACTCTTTACCTTTAAGTTAAATTTATCCTCTTTAAATTTTTTATTTCTTTTAAATTTATTTGTTGAATTTTAAAAATAAAAATTCTCATCACAAGTGTTGTGTTTAAGATGAATGAATGAATGATGGACAGAGGAAATGCCAAAAGGCGTCTGACTGACCACCAACAATTTTAAAGAATTTTCGAAAAGAATTTCCAAATGCCGGCACATGGCCACTCATTCATTTCAATGAATGTTTTAAGCCTTTTCCTCATTTATCTTCTATCTTTTCTTTTTCAATTGAATGTCCATCTGTCCAAATATTTTGGGGAAAATACGAAAGCTGGAAGAATTTTTGATAAATTTGGTGTAAATCGATGTTTGTTCTATTAAAAAGAACAATTATCGAGTGACAAACAATTAAAAGTTTATAAAATATAATAAAACAATTCTATTGTTGATATAAATAATTTAATTATTTTTATCCCTTAATAAATTATTAAATAATTTTTTTTTGTTTGGTTAATTATTTTTCTGATACCTAGTTTATTTCATTAATGACTCTATTAAATTATTTAAATTCTGAATTTTAATTTTAATTGTTGACATTCTAATTTATCTAAATTTTATTTTTATTTTTAATTATTTACTTACATTCTGCTTCCATTAAATTCTTTCATTTTCTTAAATAAATTCTGATATTTAATTATTTATCTTAATAATATTTTTTCTAATTTAATTAATTAATCTTTTTATTTTTAAATTTCTTCAGTATTATATTTAAGAAATAATTTCTTTTAATTGTCATCATTTACTCATAAAAACATAAAAATAAATAAATATATATTTAAAAATATCAATTTTGTCAGGTGGTCCTTCATGCGAAAAGCGCACAGTTACGCTAACGCGCACTCAACGGACCAAGAAAAAAATTCAAAATTGTTAGGATTTCCCGTTACAAGGAAAATAAAAAGGCAAATTGGTGGTTGAATGAAAGGGATAAATTGTGGGGATTTGTGGATTTTATAATGAGAAAAGAGGGCAGTTGTTGTTTTCTTATACCCTAATTGACCCTATAATATTTTTATTTTTTTGGTTGAGAAAAGAATATTTTTTAAAAGATTTGAAGGGATTAGTGGTTTAATTAAACGTTTTAAAGTATATTTATTATTTAAAATATTTAATTTTAATATATATTTTATTTATATTTAAATTACATGAAATAAAACAATAAATAAATATATCAATTAAAAATAACTAAATTAAATGCTCATTTACATCTCGTTATTTTCCATTGTTATTTTAGTAATTTTCTTTTCGAAGTCCCTTTTTTCTAAATAAAATCTTGAAAACAATTTATGATCTGTCCCATAATCTGGGTTTTCCCAGAAAGTAAATTGGAACACGTAAAAACAGTAAAACACATTAATACGCAAATTTTGACTTTTACTAACAAATATATATCCCAATTCCCCTCCACATATAAGGGCACTGCCTTTTTGGATAATTTAATTAACCAATAAAAACAAACTGGACTAGCTATACATATCCTTATTTATTTTAATTAGATATTACATATATTTTTTATTGTTTTTGATCACTTAAAATAAATCCAATCAACCTCAAAATATATTTCCTCACATTTTTCTCATCTCGTTTTTCATCACTCACATTTTTACTTTGTTTTTAATTGCCTTTTCTCTCTTTCACAATTTTTAGGTGAATGTAATCTTATAAAATATCCACTAAATCCATCACAATTTATTCATTCTACGCATCAATTTTGAGTTGTTTCAGTGAGTTTAATGCTTAATTGCGCGAGTAATGTGTGGGAATAATCATTTTTTTAAAAGGCAATTTAATTTGATTTTTTAAGTGAGGAATTGTTGAATTAAAAGGATATTTAGACAAATTTTAAATGATTTTTTTAAATTGGATTATTTTATTGCTACAATAATTTTAAAATAATTTTAATTTCTTTTAATGGTACTCTACCATATAAAAATAAATCAAATCCAAAACAGAGATTATTACAAAAATAACAATAGGGATATATCTTACGAGTTAGAGAAATAATTTTTAATATGGAGATATAATAATATACTTAATTATTTAACAATTTTTATCAAAATATGCTTTTTGGGAACCATTTATACAAGGTTATATAACGGTTTCAGATTAAGTGTATGTGTTAAGTATTATAGAGGGTAAATGAACCGGACCTAATAGGTTTTATTCATGTTCCTTCCTAAAGTAAAAATTTCTTAAAATTATTGGCGATTTAACGTGTAAATTAGTTCTATAATTTGTTCGAAAATAAAATCCCCTCCATGAAATTGTAAATTTAGAAGTACATTTCCTTTAAAAAATAATTTTTATATCATTCTATTTTTCCAAAAGTTATTTTTAAAAATATTACATAATTTTATGTCAATTTTTTGTATAAAAAACCTTCATCTATTTAGCAACACAAAAATACTTGTGTAATAATTACCTAAATTTAAATTCCCAAAGGAGTACCTAATTGCCCAAATTTGTCTTTCTTTTTTGTTTATGTTCCAATTGCTTCTTTTTTTTTCATTTTCCCGACAAGGCGGTTCCCGCTCACATACTTGAAGTAAAAGGAGGGAGAGGATTAAGGGTCGGGCTAACAACATCAAATAAAGAAAAAACAACTTTACTCTTCCCTCCCTCAGGCAAAACGCGGAGATCCCCATTTGGACAAGAGCTTTATTTTGTCCTCAACTTTCTCAAAAGCTTTCTATTTTCCTATTTTCTCATCATCTTTTTTTCACATAAAAGAAAAAAATGCCTCTCGTTAACAGAATTGGCCAAATCAAAACTTATATAGGAAAAAGCGCGAAAATAATGATGAAAATTGTTTAAAAAACAATTACTATGAAAATTAAATAGAAAAATAAAATTATTATTTAATTTTGTTTTACCGTTTTTGTTTAATTTATTACACTAGACACGCTCTGATTTTTTAATTATTAACTAAATTTCTGCTGTTGTTACCCTCAGAAATGTAAATTTTCTATCATTTTTCATTTAGAAAAAATCACATAACTTTTAAATATTACTTTTGGAAAAAATAAAAGTGTTAAACTATTATTTATTCAGCCTTATTAAAACTTTCGTTTATTTACCTATCGTCATACTTTTTTAATTTTTATTTGATCCAATTTTTATTATTATAAAAAAGACTCATTGTATGTCTGTATTATTATAAAAAATAATAAAAAATGCAACTTTTACGAGTTAATCTTTTGAGGGCAATAACTCGTAAAAAATAAAATAATAATTTTTTTCTTTTATTCTTTAGTGCCATAAAAGGGTAAAATTCACTTTATTATTATTTTTATTCTCTTTTAATAATTTCCATCACAATTTTAACGTCAACCGGTTATGCCCTTAATCTTCCTATTTTTTTTAACTTCCTCATCCCTCTGCCGCTTATTTTGACTCAATTCCCTCTTAAAAAGATGAATGGACTTGTTGATGAAGAAAAAGATGATGATCCCATTTCCTCTTATATTTTACTCTTCGCTTATTTTCACTTAAATCCTCATCCATTTTTCATTTATAAAAAGCCAAAAGTCCTTTTTTAGCAAAAAAAAGTAATTTTTAGCCAAAAAATCTTTTTTTTTTAGCAATAATTCTATTTTATTATTCATTTTTTACTTTGTCAGGACAATTTCAATAAATTACTGAAAGGGTAGGGGATATTCTACCTTTTTAAAAATTATAGGAGAGTGACAGTATTAAGGTCCAGAAAGTATGGTTATACAGGAGACATGAGATCAGAAATTTGGACTATGCCAGCTAGTCAAGACCTATTATTCTTTTTTAAGTCTTTAGTTTAAAACTAAAGTGAAAAACTTTAGTTTGGTCCATTCTATTATTTTTATTTCTCTCAAATAATTTTCAAATTATTTCTCGATTTTTTTATTTAAATTTTCTATCATTCAATTTATTTCTTTTAAAATTATAATTTATTCTTCTCTATCTATTTAAATGTAAATAAGTGGTCAAAAGCACTCTTTTTACGCTAGGGGCGGAAGGAAGTTTTTCGGTAAACTTACCTTTATGTTATTTGAACGGTTTGTATATAGAGGAAATAAAAGGGGAGAACGGAAGAAGGTAAAATTTGGCCATTGAGTGTTTTATTTATGTTTATTTATGTTTTTACTAGCATTCTAAGTGCAAAATGGAAGGATATCTTGGTAGAAATACTAGGCGAGTAATAGTTGGTTAAAGTTTGAAATTCTGTTCTTTGGCCTATTTTTAAGGTAGGAAAATTTAAGTAAGGTTATCTAAATATATATTTGAGACTCTCCCTTTTATTGCTAAAAATCTTTTTATTTCTAATATTCGAAAACTTTCTTTACAAGAAATCAAGTAAAGAGAGATTTAAAAAATTATTACTTAATATATATTTTTAAATTAATTATTTATTTCGTAAATAATTTAATTTATATTTATAATATTTATCTTTCGTTCATATTTAGTAAATAGTTTATGTCCTCAACAAAATATTTTATAAACAAAAAGAATCGTTGAGGATAAACAAATTTTTCTCTCATAAATATTCCTAGATTTATTTTTAATAATATTTTTGAAAATTATATTAATTTTTTTTAAAACTAAAAAAAATTTTTTAACAAGATAACTTAAAGCCTTTTCAATTTTTTTTATTATTCTTGAAACCTCGATTCTAGAAACTTTTTTTAAGTATTTATACATTCCCCCTCTTTTAATAAATGCCCTTTTTAAAGAGATATTTTAACCTCAAAATTATTTGTCAACCTTTCTACTAATATTTTCTTTACTCAAGATTTTTCAAATTTTATTTTAAGACAATAATAAAACAACAAAGAAATAAACAAAAATTACTGCAACCATTTCCGGCCAAACAAACCTTAAAAATAACCTCCCTCCCATAAGGTCATACATTTATAACAATTTCTTTCACCCGATTGAACGCTCTTTCTTTTACCTTTTTAAGTGCCGTATCCATGCCTTTTTACAATTTTTTTAAGTAAAATTATTGGGCCTGCGGTCAAGGCGCCAACCAATTTTACCGGCA
>ABLG01000848.1:0-18926 GCA_000172435.1 Meloidogyne hapla | reverse complement strand
AATATAAAATTACTTTTAAGTTGTCAACAGATAATTTAATATTCCCTCCCTCAACCTGTGGAGATAAAAATAATTCCTCCGATTCTAATTCTTCTGGAATTGAACCTTTAGATTTATCAATATCTTCTAGTAATGATACTTCTATTAATTTACAGCAACAAAAAGAAAAATATAAACAACAATATTTAAGAAAGAGAGCATCTACAACTACCTCTAAAGATTTTATTAATAAAAATGATAAAGAAGAAATTACAAAAAAGGCTAGAAAAGAATTAATAATTGTTAGTTTATAATTTAGATATAATTAATTTTAATTTTAAAAATGTTTTACTAAGGTTGAATTAAATTCAAAAAATAACGAATTTATCAAAAAAAAATTAAAAATAAATAATTAAAGCTATGAATTTATTTAACGATTAATTATAACAAGCAATTCCTCCCATTCCAATTCACAACACTTTCATTTCTGTTTTTTACCTTTCATTTGTCTTTAATCTTTGCCTTAGGGAGCCAATCCCTCATAACTCACCCATAAACTTTATTTTTTAGTAAAATACATTATTTTTCATTATTTTTCCTAATTATTTTATTTTTTTTTAATTTCCACAGATTAATCAAAAATCAACAAACTCTGCTTCATCATTTTCATCCAACATTTCTAATAATTACCAAAATGTGAATTATGAAAATAATATTAAAAATAATGATGAAACAAAAATAAAAACCTCACCAAAGAAGAGATTTCCTTGTGATCGTAAGAGAAAATTTTTTGTGAATTAAAAATAATTTCATTTTTAAGTTTGTGGTGATGTTTCGTTTCTGGCTATGGAAACATTAGAAGGCCATCGAAAATATTATTGGTGTGTAATTTTATTTTAATTTCTAATAAATTCTAAAAATTTAATAAATTAATTTTTTTATTTAATTCTGTCTTTAATTTTCAAAAAATAATCTCATAAAATATTCTAAATATATTTTCATTTATTTAGTCGTAATAGAAAAATCCTTCCTGTAGATACTTCTACCCAATTAACAATAAATAATAATATAGAAGGAAAAGAACAACAAAATAATTTAAATAATTTAATAACAATACAACAAAAACATCAAAAAAATTTACCTTTAATTTGTGTTTCTTGTGGATATAAATCTTTTAATTTAAAAGGACTTCGGTTCGTCTTTTATTTTTTTCAAAACTCTTCCTATCAATAACTCTTTAATTACTTTATTTAATTTACCTTTAAAATATATTTTTAATTAAGTAATCATCTACGTTCTTCACATTCTATTCGCACTCATATTAACATTTCTCCACCTTCTTGTGTTGTGGAAATTGAAAATGGAGAAACAAAAGAATTTTCGAATTAAATAAAAATTAATTATATTTATTTATTTTTAATTGTCGTAAAATTTTTAAAATTATTTTCTCAAAAACTTTAAATGTTAATTTTATATTTTTATAATTGTTTCAATTTTAAAATAAATATTTTTTGATTTTTAATTCAATATTGTAAGAAAAACTTAAATATTTTCTACCACTTCCCTCGTATTTGAGAGAAATTCCCCTTTCATTGACCATTTTTCTATTGACCATTTTATAACTTTTCTAGTTGCTGACCCTTTTCTGTGTTTATTTATTTTATTTTAAATTGTTTGGCATTGGGTAAATATTTTCTGTGAAATCTCTTGGAAATTCTTCTAGTTTTTCAAAACATTTAGAAATTCAACGAAAATTTTCTTGAAATTTATTAACAAATAAAAATGGATAATTTACCAATTGATATACACAGCAATAAACTTTTAGGTTTAAATATTTTTTAAAGAAAAATTTAAACTTTTTTTATTAGATTGGTTAATTTCTCGTCGTCATTGTCCCAAAAATTGGCAATCTAATTTTGATGAAATTCGACAAAAAATAAGTAATTCAATTAAAGATATGCCTGAAAATGAACAAATTATTAAAATTTTAAATGGTGGACAATGTTGGTTTTTTTTAAATTATTTTTTAAATAAAATATTTTTAATTTTTTAGTTATTAATTATTTTCATTGTAAAGAAATTTTAAAAATTCTTTATGAGACAGAAAAGGATACAAAAAATATTTTTGGATTTTATTCTTCACAAAGAATTAAAGATTGGAAGGTTTTTATTTAAATTAATTTTTTAAAATTATCTGTAAAATTTAAGGAGATTATTTCTCTTTATGAAAATGAGAATGTTTATTTGGGAGAAGCTGCTAATTTTTTACAACGTTATGTTCAATATGAGGTTTTTTTAATTAAAAAAAATTAAATTTATATTTTTAGGTTCCATCTCTTCGACGTCAAATAGCTAAAGCAGAAAGTGGAATTAAGGTATTTATTTTTAAAAACTTGTTTGGCTCTCCAAAATTAATTTAAAAATTGTTTAAACCATGAGAATTTGATAGTTTACTATTTTATATATTTAAGACGAATTATTGATTATCGAGCATTTTTTTTAAATATTTTCTGAACTTGGGGTGGAATGTGCCATCTAAATTAAATTTGATTTTTTTCTCTTTCTCCTTTTTTCAAATTCTAAAAATCTTGTTTATTATTGTACACTTTCAACTTTTATTTTTCAAATTAATTTTTTATAAGGAGGCTGAACGAAAGCAACATGACTATGCCAAATTAGCAACAGAAAGTAATCGACTTTTTCATCAAGAATTAGCCAAATGGGGTTTAGACAAAAATATTGATGATCAAAAAGAACAATTAGAAAATCTCCATTATAATTTAATGTTAATTGCTGGATCACAACCAAAAGCAGAAATTTTAAAAATTGAAGAAATAAAAAAAGCTTTGGATTATTTTTGGTGTTTTTCTAAACAAATTGGGTATTTCTTTTAAATTTTATTTTTAAAGAAATTTAAATTTTTTCTAGTCAAGAAACGAATGATATGTTCCCTTTACTTTTATTTTTAACAAAAGATTTAAATCGTTCAGTAAGTGATATTAGTGTATATGAATGGAAATATGGAAAGAAACCTGATGTTTTATTACCTCCAGCACTTATTGAAATACAAAAAGTTGAAACGAGAGAAGAGGTTTTTCTAATTAATTTAAAAATTAGTTTAAAAGGTGTTTAGAGAAATAGATAAGGGAAAGGAATATTATTTGGATATTGGTTTAAATAAATGAATTTTTGCCTTATGCAAGAGATTTTTAAAGATTTAAAATTATTTTTAATGAAATTTGATATTTCTGGGTCAAATTTCGGTAGAGGGGATAAATTAAGATCTTTAAATTTAACTCGAAATTTTCTTAAAATTATTTTTAGAATGATGAAATAGATTTTTGTGATGATTTTGATGTTGCTGAAATTGATTTTTGTACAAATGGAGATTCTGATGAGGGAATACAAATTATATCATCGGATGGAATTGATGGTGATAATGGTTTGATTTCTTGATATTTAATATTTTTTTAGTTTAAAAATAAATTTTAATCTAAGATTCCTTCATGCTTACATTAATATTTTATTTTTCCTTTCGTGAAATTCTTACATTTTTATTACAATTAAATTATTTATTAATTTTTAAATATTTTTTAAAAGTATTTTTGTTAACTAAAAAAGTAAAAATTGTCTCAGACTTTCACTTTAAATTTGAGTTAGAATCCTCCCAGCTTAATTTATTCTCAACCTTCTTTTAACCACTTTATTAAAGTTTGTTTTTCAATTTTTAAAAACCTATTTTTATTTTCAGTTGATTCAACAATTTTAACAGCAAAAGGCGAAGAAGCTCTTCAACTTTTAGAACATCCTTTAAATTGTGGAACATTTTTAGATGAATTGACAATTCTTATAGGATTTTTACATTTTCGAATAAAAGATGAATGTTCAATTGATGGAAATGCACAAATTTATTTATCAGGAATTTCACAAAAAGAAATAACAAAAAATATTAATTTATCTGAATTAAAATGTTGGTTATTGACTTTACAAAATATTTTTAATGAATTGGGGGATACACAACGATTACAATTACTTCGATTGAGAACTTCTAAAAAGTTGAGGGGGTTTTTTTTTAATTTTTTTTAAATTGTGGACGTGGGGAAAGTTCTTTGTTTTTTAAATAAATTTAGAAAATTAAAAAGGTTACATTTAGGTTTAAGAATGAAATAATTTTAATTTTGCTTGTGGGTTTCGCTAAATATATTTTCATTTTGAAAAATTTTTGTTTAAGTTATGCCAAAACTTATATTTATAACAAAACTTAAATTTTTTGATTAGCGTTAAAAATTAAAAAAAATTTTTAACGAATATTATATTAAGACTCAATTTTTTTTTGATTTTTGGGGTTTGAAAGTTTTAGAATTTTCGTGTTGACGGGATTGTGGGTTACTATTTATGTTGGGGTAATTTAATCTTTTTCTTTTAATTGAATTTACATTTTTTTTTCAAGTATTTAATTTATTTTTTAAAGTTTTGTAAACGAAATTTGTTATAAAATTGAACAAAAGAAACGTTTAGAATTAAAATATTTTCAATTACAACAATTATCAATAGAAAAACAAAAACAATATTTAAAAGAAATTAAAAAGGCAAATATTTATTTAAAAGAAATTATTGAAGCAACAAAACAATTACAAGAAAATGTAAAATAAAAATAAAAATAATTTTTAATTTTTTAAAGTTAGAAAAAGATATTTCAAATAAATATAATGGACGTGAAGTTTATATAATGGGAGAAATTAATGCTGTACTTTATGGAAATTGAGAGAGAATTTAAAAAAAAAATTTTCCAATTTAAATTTTAGTCATTTTAAAATAAAAATGTTAAATTTTCTGTTTTAAAATAAATTTTTGATTTAATTTATTTTTTGCCTTTATTCAATGTGTTAATATTCTAGAGATCGGTAAATCAGCTAAAAAATCCTACAAACTACCCCCCGTCCCTCACCGATATATAGTTTTTAAATTTAATCTTTTTACCAATAATAATAGGAGAAATTAAAAAAATTTATTGTTGGTAAAAAATAAAATTTTTATAAAAGAACAAAACCAAAAATTATTTTAGTGAATCAAACAAATGAATATTGAGTAAAGTAAAGAATCTCAGAATTTTTAATAAAATTGTTTAACCAAAAAATGTTTTTTAATATCATAAATAAATGGTTTAGTCTCCAAATCATTCCCAAAATTAGCTTCAACAGAACAACCATTTAATCTAATATATGGGTGGTAATAATCAGAATTCTCTTCTGGTAATACAGCTTTTCCTTAAAAATATTTTTAAAATATAATTTAATTATTTTTTTATTTTTACCAATTTGTTTTCCATTTTGTGTAAAAAATATATAAGGTAATTTATTAATTTTATTTTTAGGTGGATAAATTAATCCACAACCAAAAACATCATTATCTTTCCAAGTAAATGATGAAAGTTTAAATTCTTCATCTTCATTTTTAATTAAAGCAGTTTTTGGAACAAATCTAATACATTTATTATTACAATTTTTAAGACCAATAACCATCCAATTTTTGTTATTATTTAATTCTCTTTCAAATTTACATTTAATTTCAAAATAAAATAAAGAATAATTAAAACAATTGTTTGGTTTTTTGAATTTATTTTCAGCAGAAACACAAACATTTATATCAACTAAAATATTTAAATATCTAAAATTTTATAATAATTTACCTTTCCCTTTTAAACAATTAATATATTTAATATTTTCTTCATTAATTAAATTAATATATCCATTTCCTTCAATACAATTACCAATTGGTTTGTCTGTATTTATACAATCATTTGTTCAACACTTCCAAGTTTCAGAAATTTTACTCCATTTATTTTTAATTACAACAAAATTCTTAAATTTAAATATTTAAATATTTCTTCAATTAATTAAAAACTAACCAAATTTTTAACTGTTATATTATTTAATTGTTCCAATTTAATTGTTAAATCACCAATCTTTGTGTCAAATAAATCATTTTCCTTTTAAATTAAATTAATATTTTTATTTTAAATTTTCTAAGATTTCTCACACAAAAATAATTTATTTAATATAATTTTCAGTAAACTAATCAAGATTTCGTTTATGTTTTTAAAAATAATTTAATATATCAATTTAAACATTAAAATATTTTATTTGATTAAGAAAGTACCCTATTAATTTGTTCTTCCAAAGGAATTAATTTTTTCATCTTTTTGACTAATTAAAGAAGAAATTTCATTTTATCTTCTTTAATTTTTTCATCAATTAATTCTTTAAAATTTTGTTTTAATTCTCCAATTTCTTCATCATGATCAAAATTAATTTTTTGAATTTTCTAAAATTATATATTAAATTTAGTAATTGTTTTTAGAGGAATTGATAATTTAAACAAATTATTATTTATTTCGTTCCTATTTTCCTAAAATTTTGTTTAAAAAATATTTTACTCAAATATTCAAAAATAGATTTAAAAACAATAAGAATTCTTATTTTTAAGTAAAATATTTTATTTGATTAAATAAATACCTGATTAAATTGTTCTTCTAAAAAATTAATTTTTTCATCCGTTTGATTATCAATTAATTGTTTTAAATTTTTTATTTCATTTTCAAAAGAATTATTCTTATTTTCAATTATTTTCTTCTCATTTTCATTTTTTTCCTTATCTTCCACAAATTTAATTTCAATTTCTTTAATTTTCTCATCAATTAATTGTTGAAAATTTTGTTTTAATTTTCCAATTTCTTTATCATGATCAAAATTAATTTTTTGAATTTTCTAAAATTATTTAAAATTCTTAAAAAATATTTGAAAATACCTCATTAATTTCTTTTAATTCATTTTCAAAAGAATTATTTTTCTTTTCATGATTAAAAGTCTTTTCCTTCTCTTCAATAAATTTTAATAGAAAATTATTAAAATTGGTTTGAAGTTGAAAATTATTTGTTTGGTTATTTAATATTTCCTTAAATATTTTTTAAATTTTTAATTAATTATTTTAAAAGTCAGAAAACAAGAGTAAACCCAAAATATTTTTATGGTAACTTAAAAAATAAATAAAAACTAATAAATAATTAAATTAAATAATTAACCAAATATTTTTTTTTCAGGAAAAAAACTAATTATTTTTTTAAAATTAATATTTTTGTTTACCTTTTTAATTTGTTCTTCTAATAAATTTATTTTTTCATCTTTTTGATTATTATCAGATAGGATTTTTTGAATTTTCTAAAATATTTTTAAAAAAATTCAGAAAAATTTTAAAAATAAATATTTATTCACCTCATTCATTTCTTTCTTTAAATTTTTCAATTCATTTTCTAAAAAAATATTTTTCTCTTTAAGTATTTTCTTCTCATCTTCATTTTTATCCTTTTCTTCAATAAATTTTAATTTAAAATTATTAAAATTAGTTTGAAGTTTAATTAAATTATTTGTATGTTTATTTAATATTTCCTGAAATATTTTTTAAAAATTAATTTATTTTTCAAAATAACTTTTAATTCCATATCAGAATTTGACAATCCTTCATCAGTCATTTTGTAGAATTTCTAATTTTTTAAATAAAAACCTTTGAAAATTAAAGAAATAAAAAGTATTTAATTAAATAAATATCAGAAAAATAAAAATAAAATTAAAAAAATTTTAAATAAAATTCTTTTGTGATTTTTAATAAATAAAAAGGTTTTTTCTTCAAATCATTTCTACAGAACAACATTTAAGTTTGATCTGTTCGTGTACCCGGTTCTTATATTATTCTATCTAAAATAACCCTAAACTCTCATTAAATGAGAGTTTTTTTTAACTTTTATTAATTCGAAAAAATGTTATTGAAACATAAATAAAACAAAAAAACATGAAAAGAATAATAATTAAGAAACTAAATATTTAGTGTTTTATATATATATTCAGAAAAGGCGGAGAATAAAAAAAATTTTTTCAGTTAAAGTTAAGAGCATTAATTTATAAGAAATTAGGTATTTTATTTTATGAGAATATATTTTGAGGCAATATTTTAAATATTTAAAAATAAAAGAAAATGTTATGAATGAAATAAAAAAATTTCAAAATTCTGACCGATATCGGTTCCGGTAGTACCGATACCGTTACCGAAGAAAAATTTTCGGTAGTACCGCGGTATTTCGGTACAGACTTGAATATCCGGTACTTTTTTAATACTCAAATAGGGAGGGGGGTGATATTAAAAAAGTACCGAATATCCTAAAAACGCCTAGATTTTGAACTCGATCTCTATTTTTCACATTCAGGTGAATAAACTTGAATAATTAGATTGATTAATTCTATAGGGATTAAAATTTTCTCAGATATTTAAATTGTTGTTTAAATAAAAAGCAAAAATTCTTTTAATTTTTTTAAATTAAAAAACAATTTTTTACCATCATTTTCTGTAATTGCCACGATTTCTGCTTGATGGCACAAAGTATTTGGAACAAAACAATTTATTGGGTGATTTTAAGAAAAAAATACTTTTAATATGTTAAACTTTCAATCGTAAAATAAATATTTTTTAGACTAATTTTTGCCCATATTTTGTATTAATCTTGAAATTAGGTAAAATAGTATTTGACAATAAAAAATTAATTTTAATAAAAACAAAGAAAAACAAAGATATTTGAGGGTGGGGAATTATTTGAGTAAATACGGTAGATGATTTTAATAAAAAATATGTTAAACTTTCTGTTTTAAAATAAAGTTTCTGATTTAATTTATTTTTTGTGTTTTCATTTAATGTGTTAATTCTAGAGATAGGTACTTTGGCATTTTTCTAAAAAAGCTTTAAATTTTTTTTTCTAAAAATTTAATAAAAACAAATATTTTATAAAATAAAGAAAAATAAAAATTATTTTTATAAATTAATCAAAAATAAATATTGAGTAAATGTTTTCAACAAATTTCCTTTAAAAACATCAAAATTTCTTCAAAATATTTTTAATAAAATTGTTTAGCCAAAAAATGTTTTTTAATATCATAAATAAATGGTTTAACTTCCAAATCATTTCCAAAATTAGTTTCTACATCACAGCCATTTAAAGTAATAAAAGGTAAATATGAACGACAATTATCATTTAATAATACAGCTTTACCTTTAAATAAAATATTATTTTAATTAATTTAATTATTTTTTTACCAATTTCTTTTCCATTTTGTGTAAAGAAAGAATAAGGTAATTCATTAATTCCATTTGGTGGATAAATTAATCCACAACCAAAAATATCATTATTATTCCAAGAAAATGATGAAAGTTTAAATTCTTCACTGTTTTCATTTTTAATTAAATCTTTGTATACATAAAAACTAATATAATTGTAATTCTTATTTTTAAGACCAATAATCAACCCATTCTTCTCTAATATTTTCGTACATTTAATTTCAAAATAAAATAAAGAATAATTAATTGAAGAATCTTCTTTTGGGTTTTTGAATGAATTTTCTGCATAAACTCTACCGCAGTTATCAATACCTTTAAATATTTAAATTTTAAGAAATTTTAGCCACCCCCTATTTGCGTCTCAAAATTAATTTCTTTTTGTCAATTAAAAAGATGAGAAAGACTTTAATAGGGAGGATATCCGATACTTCTAGTCTGATTACATCCTCAAATTTTCCTTCCTTGTATACCAGACAGAAGTTGGAAATTTATAAATCGTAATTCTGACAAAAATTGAAAGTTTTTTTATTCCCTCGATATTGAATTTACGAAAATCGGAAATTTGTTATAATTTACAACTTCTTTCGACTATTTTTATGGACAATTTTATTAATTTCTTTTTGTTAATAAAAGACAAGGAAATAAGGAAATAAGAGAACACAAGGAAATAAGAGAAAAATTTGTAAAAGAAAAAATTTTAAAATCTACCTTTCCCTTTAATATATTTAATATTCTCGTCATTAATTAGATTAATAAATCCATTTCCTTTAATACAATTACCAACAGGTTTGTTTGTATTTATACATTTATTTTCACAACATTCCACGTTTTCAGAAATTTTACTCCATTTATTTTTAATTTCAACAAAATTCTTTAAAAAATTATTTAAAAAGATATTTTCTAATTAAATAAACTAACCACTTGTTTATTATTTAAATTATTTAATTTCACCATTTCAATTGTTAATTCACCAATCTTTTTCTCAAATGAAGTAATTGTCTTTAAATTAAAAATATTTAGTCAATCCACACTTTTATAAATACAACAAGGCGAAATCGAATGTTTTAAAAACGAGAGAGGAACTCTGAAACAGAAGGCCAAGAAAGACAGGAAATGCCTGGAGGTAGCAAAACGAATTCCCCTTTTCTTACCTCTTTTTTTTCTTCTTTTAAAATTTTCATTCCATTTTCAATTAAATCTTTCTCTTCTTTATTTTTAATTAAAATCTCTTTAATCTTCTCGTTAAAAAATTGTTGAAAATTAATTTTTATTTCCTCAATTTCCTTTTTATGATCAGATTTGAGTTTTTGGATTTCCTAAAATTTAAAATAAAAATTTTAGTAAAATTTTTCATTTTTGTGTTCAAAGTTATATGTAGTAGGGAATGACAAATCAACATTTTTATTAAAGTAAAGATTATAATATTTTACCATTTTTATTTCATTTTCAAATAATTTATTTTTTTCTTCAACCAAAACATTCTCAAATTTATTAAAATTCTTTTCAATTTTAATAACATCATTATTTTGTTAAAAATTAAATATTAATTATCTTATTATATAATTGAGAAGTGGTGTGTGTATGTTTGTATGTCCTTTTATAGACAAGTGCCCTTTTATAGTAAAATGGTTTGGGGAGTGAGGAAATGAGGGCTTTTATAGTAAAGCAGGCTGAATTATGAATCAGGCGGAATATTGAAGCAGGCGGGATTGTGAAACAGGCTGAATTGTGAAGCAGGTTGAATATTGAAGCAAGTCGAATAGTGAAGCAGGCGGAATATTGAAACAGGCTTAATTGTGAAGCAGGTGGAATATTGAAGCAGGGGGAATAGTGAAGCAGGTGGAATAGTGAAGCAGGCGGAATATTGAAGCAAGCGGAATATTGAAACAGGTGGAATTATGAAGCAGGTGGAAGATTGAAGCATGCGGAATATTGAAACAGGCTTAATTGTGAAGCAGGTGGAATATTGAAGCAGGTGGAATAGTGAAGCAGGTGGAATAGTGAAGCAGGTGGAATATTGAAGCAAGTGGAATAGTGAAGAGCAGGCGGAATATGAAGCAGGTTGAATATTGAAGCAAGTCGAATAGTGAAGCAGGCGGAATATTGAAGCAGGCGGATTGATTGGATATTGTTGCAGCAAGACATAGTGCGTTACTAAAGTACATTGAATAAAGTTTTGTTAATTTATTGTTTTCGTTTTACTATATAAGCCCTGCAACTGGTCAGTCTTTAAACACACCATAACATTGTTTGCTGCTGAGCTCAACATTTTTCTGTTGCTCCTTTACTTTTGCTTCAACGTTCATACAGATGGAATTGTCCTCCCTTGAATCACTTCTTGCTACACCATGTGGGACTTTGATGGGGTATGTATGTTTTATATTAAGGTAGAGGTTGTAACTGTTAATGTTTTTAGGGAATGTTGCGGGGTGGTTACGAAATGGTTCAAGTCAACAAGCAAGTGCACAGCTCTACTGTCGTGCTTATCTGGTGAATTGTTTGCTGTTACTGCATTTAAGAACACAAAGGGCGCTGAAAAGTGGTTTAAGGAATTACAGCAAGGGCAGGTAAAATAAAGTGGTGTGCCATAATATGTTTGTTCTTCAGATTGCCAAGTTGATGCTCTTAAAGGCTCAAAGATTCGAAAAACGTCGGTTCGACGGACAAAAGGTATACAATACTCCACTATGTTTTGTGTTGAGACCACACTTGAACGTAGACGAACACTCGCACAAAAGGTTTATCCACAAAGCAAATACAATAGAGTGATGGTGGGAGATGGGGGAAGGGAACAGACGAAGGAGATCAGGGACTAGCCGGGCTAGTATGATCCAAATAGACTGACGCTGACACTGGCTTTTATACTAAACTTGACTAAGGGCTTTTATACAAAGCCCTTTCTCTAACACATACCTAACACCCTCCCCCCTTGAAAAAGGTGGATCTTCACTCTTTCAAAATGGCACTCTAACCCACAAATGGTTAACAATAACTCAAATCCAATGTGCCACTATAACCTCAAAGGCTATCAATTCAATAGGAGGTGTCTCAAAAGCCTCAGCGTCTCTAATACACTCACTAACAATATCGTCCAACAAACAAAATAAAATACAAACAAATGTGGGATGACAATGGGGCAATAGGAATACAACAAAATAAAAGTACAATACAAACAATACAAAAAAATATTTACAAAACAACAATATTATCAAATTTATTTATTGGCTCATCAAAACATTCCTTCTTCTGGCAGCAGGCTCTACATGGCAAACGATCCGGACAGGGCAAACGCACGTTCTTGCTGGTAATTGTCCTTGCGTTGATGTCACGGTCCTGTGGCACTGCTTATCCAGAAGCGTCACTTACACTCTTCACTGGTGTCTTGTGACTTCACTAAATTGCATTTGGCACTACATTTAATTCTCATTTTCTCATCTATGTGCCCAAACTTTCAACTTAATGCAATTTCACTGGAGTATGTTCTTAACTCCTTTTCAATTCAACTCATCAACTTTTCACTAACTAAAATTCTCCATTGGATGTCAAACTCACTTCACTAACAATTCTGCTAGTGAGCAGTTAAGTGTACTTTCTCCGTGTACTGGACTAGTTGGCTCGTGGTTTCAATACTCAACTTCAATACTAATCTACTAACAAACCACTCAAAGGATGTCAATACATCCTGCCCTTTGTCACAGACTCAGGTACAATCGATCACTTAACTAAACTTAGTTATACTAAGTCTGAGATGACTCCACTGTGCGCTGGACTACTACTTTTTCACTAATAATCTCTCTACAATCTCCTCAGCGCACTTCACTAAAACTCAAAATTCTCTTTTCAATGGCTCTACGGCCTAACACTTTTCTCAACAATTTCTCTCTGGTCTTACACCTCGGACTTACACCACTGCCGAATGCCAGAACCACATTTTCTCAACTCAACTAAAACAAATGGGCTTATACTCGGTCTTACTCCACTGCCGAATGCCATTTCTTCTCTACTCTCTGGTCTTACACTTGGTCTTACCTCTTGCCAAATGCCAGTACTACTAACTTCTTTTCTCTACTAATCACTGGACCTCAACTGTCCGACTTGATCGGCGAATAATCGCGCACTCTCAGGACCACTAGGTTTTTTTAAACCTCTAACTTCCGACCACTGGCACTCTTCACTGAGTCCTTTTTTGGCCACTAACAAAATCTCCGGTCCACTGCGCACTACACTACAATTCGCTCCCTGCCGATCACTAAATTACGACTTCTGTCCAAGCCTCACAAAATCCAGCCATCACTCACTTCCAACACTGCACTTGTTGTCGTGCCTTTCTGCTGCTGTTGTTGTGCTTGTTGTCGACTGCTGCTCGCACTGTGTTCACGACCGCGCCACTTTGTTGAGACCACACTTGAACGTAGACGAACACTCGCACAAAAGGTTTATCCACAAAGCAAATACAATAGAGTGATGGTGGAGATGGGGAAGGAACAGACGAAGGAGATCAGGGACTAGCCGGGCTAGTATGATCCAAATAGACTGACGCTGACACTGGCTTTTATACTAAACTTGACTAAGGGCTTTTATACAAAGCCCTTCTCTAACACATACCTAACATTTTGAGTTCGTTTGGACGTCTGCAACATTATGTGAGATGAGTTCGGTCGAGGTTAAGCAAGTGAAACTGTTCAGTGAAATTGATGCGTGTGGCTGTTATGGTATGTTTGTTCTTATTTAAATGGTGCTATAAGAAATTTAGGGTTTGAGTGCGTAATGGCAGGATCTTTTGTAACGATGGGTGATGCATTGTGTGTTGTGGTAGCTGATGAGGAAAGCAATCGGGCAGACCTTAAAATAACAGGAGGAGAAGCTGCTGGTCTTCGTTTGTTAAGGCGAGGTGATGCGCTCCAAATCGTCAAAAGTTTTGTTGTGTTAGAAGGTAAACTATGGTTGAGTCAATGTGTATAACTACTTCTAGATGAGTGTATTGTTGCAACAACCGATATGTTAGCAGTGCGGATCTTGAACAAGTCAAAAGAAATTGGGAGTGTGCTTACTACGCCTAAAAAAAGTTCAGTGGTTGGACAAACGTGTGGAGAGGAGCCGGTGCGTGGTGTGCACGTGAAGAAAAGCTGAAATGAGAAAAAAGTTATGAGTATTGGAAAAAAAGTAAAGTAGAATAAACTGTAATATAAGCGTTGTTGTAGATTTGTAGGTTTAGTATAAATTGGTGTTATTTTTTTATTGTTTGTATTTGAACGCAATGTTTAAGAAATGTTTTAAGATTCTTATGGAATGTTCTTAAAAGTTTTGAAAAGCCTTTAATTGATTCTGGGTTGATGAACTGTTTTTTGTTGGAATGAGGGGTAATTGTTTTGACTCTGATGAGGTAAGCCCGAAAGGCGTGCGGGCTAAGCAAAAGAAAATCAGCAAAGAGAAATGCATTTGATGACAATGTTATTATTTATTTATTATTCAGCATGTGCAATTTTTCAGAAATTGCTTTTAAAATTTTTAAGTTTAATTGTTAAATATGCTAAAGGGGGGGGGGGAGTTGGGTAAGGTTATGTTATGTATTTGAAATGCAATTTTGAGGTTGTTTTGATGGCTAACAATAAGTATATTGGGAAATGTTTTTGAATTATGTTTTGTTTTAAAATGTTTTTGCTAGCGAGGTGGGGCGGACGAAGGCCGCCCTACCCCGCTAGTTTTTTAAATTTTATTATATTACAATTAATTCAAAATCAGAAATTGTGGAAATATTCTCAGTCATTGCTGAATTTTAATTTAAAAAAATCTAAAAAATAATTAAAAAATAAAAAGAAATAATTTTATTCAAAAAATAATATTTGTGTAAATAATAGTTAAGAAAATAATTATTTTAGTATTATATATATCTAAGAAAGGGGCGGAAAATAATAGTTTTTTTATGAGAATATATTTTGAGGCAATATTTTACATATTTTAATTTGTTAAAAAGAAAAAGAGTAATTGGTATTTATTTTTTTATTTAAAAAATTAATCTTCTTCAAAAGAAAATATTTAAATTTAAATAATTTCATTTTCTCACAAGTATTTATTTATTTATTTGAAGAAAAATTCTTTTATTAATTTTATTTAATTTTTTAATTAAAAAATTATTTATTTAAATATTTTAATCAGGAGTGAAGCTCAAATCTTAATTTTTTTAAATAAAAAATATATATTTAATTGATGAAAATGCACAAAAAGAAATTAATAAATTAACAAAAAATATTAATTTATCTGAATTAAAGTGTTGGTTATTGACTTTACAAAATATATTTAATGAATTGGGTGATACACAACGATTACAACTTCTAAAAAGTTTTTTTTTAAATTTTTTTGAAATTTTCGGACGAGGGGAATTCTTTGTTTTATTTTTAAAAATTTAGAAAATAAAAGGTTAAATTTAGGTTTAAGAATGAAATAATTAATTATGTTAATTTTTGGCTGAAGTTAAAAAATAACTAAAAAAATTTTTTGTTTAAGATTTACCTAAATTGATATTTATAAACAAAACTTTAATTTTTTATTGTAAATAAAAAAAAATATTTTTAAGACTCATATTTTTCTTTTTTTTTAATTTTTGGGGCATTTCTTTGAAGGTTTTAGAATGTTGACGGGATTATTAAGGGTTAATATGTATGAAGGGATAATTTTTCCGTTTCTTAATTGAATTTTTAATTTATTTTCAATTACAACAATTAACAATAGAAAAACAAAAACAATCTTTTGAAGAAATTAAAAAGGCAAATATTTATTTAAAAGAAATTATTGGAACAACAAAACAATTACAAGAAAATGTAAAATAAAAATAAAAATAATTTTTAATTTTTTAAAGTTAGAAAAAGATATTTCAAATAAATATAATGGACGTGAAGTTTATATAATGGGAGAAATTAATTCTGTACTTTATGGAAATTGAGAGAATTTTTAAAAAATTGTAAACTAAAAAAATAATTTTTTAAATTAATAATTTTTAATTTTATTCATTTAATAAAAAATATTAATAAAAAATATTTTTAACATTTAAACTTTCTGGCGTAAAATAAAGTTTTCTGATTTAATTTATTTTTTGTGTGTTCATTTAATGTGTTAATTCTAGAGATCGGTAAAATCGCATTTTTCTAAAAAAGCTTTAAATTTTTGAATAAAACCCATTTATTGTTATTTTTGAAATTCATAACAAAAGAAAATTAATTTTTATTCAAAAACAATATAAAATAAAGAAAAAACCAAAAATTATTTTTAAAGTAAATTAATCAAAAAAATAAATATTGAGTAAATTAGTAAAAGATTTCTTTCTTCAAAATATTTTTAATAAAATTGTTTAGCCAAAAAATGTTTTCTAATATCATAAATAAATGGTTTAGTCTCCAAATCATTCCCAAAATTAGCTTCAACAGAACAACCATTTAAAGAAACATATGGTATATATGAAATACAATTTTCATTTGCCAACACAGCTTTGCCTTTAATTTAAAAATTATATTTTTTAATTAATTAATAATTATTTTACCAATTTGTTTTCCATTTTGTGTAAAAAATATATAAGGTAATTTATTAATTTTATTTTTAGGTGGATAAATTAATCCACAACCAAAAATATCATTATTATTCCAAAAAAAATTGTTAATTTTAAATTCTTCATCTTCTTCATTTTTAATTAAAGCATATTTTACATGAAATCTAATACATTTATTATTACAATTTCTATGACCAATAGACATATAATTTTTATCTCCTTCATCAATTTTAAAACATTTAATTTCAAAATAAAATAAAGAATAATTATTTAAATCTTCTTTTGGTTTATTAAATAAATATTTTCCATAAACTCTTCCTTTTTTATCAATTCCTAAAAAATAAATGAAAAATAAATGATTTTTTAGGGAAAGGATCTTTGCTATAAGTGGAGATTTACGAAAAACTTTAAATTTTAAAAAATCATTATTTATTTTTTGAAATTAAGAAAATTAGCAATTTGTTATAATTTCGGCTTTCGGTGACAAGGAGAAGAGAAAATTTTTTAGAAATAATTTTAAAATTTACCTTTCCCTTTAATATATTTAATATTTTCTTCATTAATTAAATTAATAAATCCATTTCCTTTAATACAATTAGCAAATGGTTTTTTTGTATTTATACATTTATTTTTACAACATTCATAAAGGCCAGAAATTCTATCCCATTTATTTATAATTTGAACAAAAGACTTAAATAAATATTTAAAATTATTTTAAAAATATTTTTAAACTAACCACTTGTTTATTATTTAAATTATTTAATTTATCCATTTCACTTGTTAATTCACAAATCTTTTTCTCAAATAAAGCAATTGTCTTTAAATTAAAAATAATTAGTAAAAATAATTAGTGCATAATTGTTATATTTTTAAATAAAGAATTTTTTTAAGTTTTAATAGGGGTGGGAGGGATCACAGCTTCGGAATTGTCCGTTTTATAATGAGGTTATAAATTAATTTAATATCCAAATAACCTCTTTTGTTTCTTCTTTTAAAATTTTAATTCCATTTTCAAGTAACTGATTTTTAATTTCAATTTTTTCTTTCTTATCCTTTTCTTCATTAATTTTTTCATTAAATTGTTGAAAATTAATTTTTATTTCTTCAATTTCTTTTTTATGATCAGTTTTAAGTTTTTGAATTTCCTAAATATTTTTGAAATTAAAAATAGAATTTAAGTTAATTCTTCCATTTTGTGTTCAAAATTATTTATGTATTAAAATGGATATTCTGCTAAAAGTAAAGCAAGGGGGTCATAGAAATATCCAAAAAATTTAGCGGAAGAGAGAAGGATGAACACACTTCTATATACCTCATTCGTTTCTTCTTTTAAAATTTTCATTCCATTTTCAAGAAACTGATTTTTCATTTCAAGTTTATTTTTCTCTTCTTTATTTTTAATTAAAATCTCTTTAATCTTCTCGTTAAAAAATTGTTGAAAATTAATTTTTATTTCTTCAATTTCATTTTTATGATCAGATTTGAGTTTTTGAATTTCCTAAAATTAAAAAAAATTTAAAATGGATATTCTAATAAATCCAAAAAAATTAAAAAGCAACACACAAATATTTAAATAAATAAACTTTCTTTAATTAAATTAATTTACCATTTTTATTTCATTTTCAAATAATTTATTTTTCTCTTCAACCAAAACATTCTCAGCATTATTTAAATTTTTTTCAATATTTATAACATCATTGCTTTGCTAAGAAAAATTAAAAATTAATTATTTTTTAAATTTAAATATTATTTACAATTAATTCAAAATCAGAAATAGAAGACATATCTTCAGTCATTTTAGAATTTAATTTTTAAAAAATCTGAAAAATAAAATAAAAAAATAATATTTAGGTATGTGTAAATAAATAATAATCAAAAAAATAAAAATTAATATTTTTTATATATTTCAGAAGGGGCGGGAAATAATTTTATTTTTATGAGAATTTATTTTGGGGCTAAATTTATTTTAATTTATTAAAAATAAAAAGAAAAAATGTTGTGAGGGAATTATTTAAAAAAATTATAATCTTAAAAAATAGAAATAGAAGACATTCGAAAGATAATTTTACTTAAATAGAAGTATTTCTCAGAAGTATTTAAATTGTTTGAAGAGAAATTCTTTTGATTAATTTTATTTTTAATATTAATTAAATAAAGAATTATTTATTTAAATATTTAAATCAGACGTGTAGCCTAAATCTTAATCTTTTTAAATAAAAATCAAAGAATGTTCAATTGATGGAATCAC
>ABLG01000850.1:0-34220 GCA_000172435.1 Meloidogyne hapla | reverse complement strand
AAAGTGTTTTTTCTCCCCCTGGTGTATATTCCTCCATATGATATAGATGCCCTGGGTTGTAATCATCCAGGTGAGATAAATCATGGTGGTGATGTAGCTGCAGGTAATGAAGATCCCGCTGGTGGTGTAGATCCCGGTGAGTGTAGTACCTCCAGGTGTAGAAGATCCCAGATGGTGCAGTAACTCCAGGTGGTGTAGATCCAGGTGGTGATGTTGCTCCAGGTGGTGTAGATCCCGGTGGTGGTGAAGCTCCAGGTGGTGTAGATCCCGGTGGTGGTGTAGCTCCAGGTGGTGTAGATCCCGGTGGTGGTGAAGCTCCAGGTGGTGTAGATCCCGGTGGTGGTGTAGCTCCAGGTGGTGTAGATCCCGGTGGTGGTGTAGCTCCCGGTGGTGTAGATCCCGGTGGTGGTGTAGCTCCAGGTGGTGTAGATCCCGGTGGTGGTGTAGCTCCAGGTGGTGTAGATCCCGGTGGTGGTGTAGCTCCAGGTGGTGTAGATCCCGGTGGTGGTGTAGCTCCAGGTGGTGTAGATCCCGGTGGTGGTGTAGCTCCAGGTGGTGTAGCTCCAGTCGTTGGGGGTGTGGCTCCCGGTTGTGTAGATCCCGGTGGTGGTGTAGCTCCCGGTTGTGTAGATCCCGGTGGTGGTGTAGATCCCGTTGGTGGTGTAGCTCTTGGTGATGTAGCTCCAGTCGGTGGTGTAGATCCAGGAATTTCTAGAACTTGCTCAGTCGTTCCTGTGACACCTGGAACCTCTGGCACTTCATATCCCCCAGTTACTTCTTCATGAGGTACTTCTGGTCTTCCCGGAAATCTTCCAGGTATTCGTCCAGGAACCTGTCCAGGAATCCTTCCTGGAACTCGTGGTTGGGATATTTCTGGCACTTCATATCCCCCAGTTACTTCTTCGTGAGGTACTTGTAGTCTTCCCGGAAATCTTCCAGGTATTCGTCCAGGAACTTGTCCAGGAATCCTTCCCGGCACTCGTGGTTGGGATATTTCTGGCACTTCATATTCACCAGGTTGTTGTCTTCCAGGTACTTCTGGTGTTATTCCTTGTTCATGACCAGGTTGTCTACTAATTGGGGGTGAAGGTTGAGGTTCTGAATTAATTTTAAAAACGGTCAAAAAATTCGATAATAAAATTTTAAAATATTTAATTATTCTCTTAATTTCATACGTTGTCCATATTGTTCTTGTTGCCCATAAGGCTGATAAGCAGATGGGGATGGTGTATTGTAAAATTGTTGTGGAACACCATATGGTGGAGAATATCGCGTGATTGCTGGGCTTTGTGTTTGGTGAACCTAAAAATTTAAATTTATATTTTTTATTTTTTACCAGAAAAGGATTAATTGTAGGTCTGACAGTTGCTGAAGGTGGGAAATTGCCAACAAGTAAGACGGGAGGTTTTCTTGGTTGTTGTTGACTGTAGTCATAACCGCTGCCTTGTTGGCTACAAAATTTAAAAAATAATTTAATAAAAAAATGTTTAAAAATATTTTTACTCTTATAACGAAAACCTCTATATAACGTACTTTGTCGCTTCTAATGGTTTACGTAATATAGAGGTTTTTGCTAAAATCTTATTTATTTACAAATTATTGCTAGGAGTATTTGGAGCATAATAAGCATAACCCCCGTTCGCCGGTGCTGGGGCAGGTACTGCAAAAGCAACACCTGCTGGTGCCCAAATTGGGGCATATTGTCCATTTGGTGAGCGAAAAGATAATTGAGGGATCGGTGGGGGAGTATATTGTTGTTGTGGTTGTTGTTGTTCTGGTGGTATTAAATGTTCTGCTGGATATTGTTGTGAATATATTTGTTGTTGTTGGGGTTGTGGTTGTTGATATTGTGAAGGGGCATAAACTTCTTGATTTGTATTTAAATGGGGAATAGCTTTAAAAATAATAAAATATTTAAAAATATTATTTTTAAATTTTGCCTGGAGCTTCATAACGATTTGCAGAAAATGCTCTTGCTTGTATTTCTGGCTGTTCTTGTGGAGGAGGAGGTTCTGGGCCTGCATCATTTGCTGCCTTAAATTTTACTTTAAAAAATTTTTGTTATTATTTTCCTAACATTTCCTTCAAGCATTCCAGGTGGAACAAAATCAGCAGCCCATTTAGCTGAGAAATGGTCCATTTGCTCATTTTGTTTTTCTCTTTCCTTTAAAGTTTTGAAAAGTGATGATGGTAACTAAAATAAATATTTTTTTAACTTTTATGGTACATCGTTCTTTTATTTAAGAATTTTAAATATTCACTTTAATAGGATTATTATATTCTCTTATTTGTTCATTTTCTTCTTCAAATTGCCATTTTTGTTGGTTCTCTTCTTCACTACTATCACCCCCCAAAACAACAGTTTTAGCTTCTTCTTGCTCATTTGATGGTATTGTTTCTTCTAAAAATCTTCTTTGAATTGTATAAAATGGGTGACATATTAAAATAAATAAAAATAGAAAAATTGAAGAATGGCCATTATTTAATAAATACATTTGGCAATATTATTGTTGTTGTTGTTCTCTAAATTGTTGAGATTTAAATGATCTATGCAGAAATTATCTGAAACAGACTTGTCTCTCTTATTTTTATGCTCTTTTTCACACTCATTCTATTACTGTCTAATTATCCGGAAAAATCCGGAAAATATTTTATTGCTTATAAAAGCTGAAAGATTACTGTAAAAACAATATTTTGTTCTTGTATTTCTTCGTTGTGGTTTTCCGGAATTGTTAGACACAGACTAATCTTTATTTATCTGTTGTTATATAGTCTACTTTAAATAAATATTCAACTTACCAATTTATTATTTTTAAATTTTTCAGAAAATCATTGATAAAAATTCTAAAAAAAATATTATTTATAAAAACAATTTTTAAATTATTTTTATTAATTTTAAATGAATGTTTACACATATTTTCTTTTATTTATTAAAAGGATTAGAGTAAATAATTAATTTATATTTAATATTAATATAGCTTCTTTCTATAAAATGAACTCATGCTTTAAAAATATTGTCAAGATTAAATCATTTTTTTATTGTTCTTTCTTTGTTCTTCATTATGGCGCCGTTCTTCGTCCATTTCTCTTTTTTAATAAATTCCAGTATTTTTTTCCTTTTTTATATTTAAATAATAGCACAAATGAGGAGAGAGTATAAAACTGATCCGGATAGTTAATAAATGATTTTTATAAAGATAAAATGAGGCGAAAATAAATAAATAAAAATTATTAAAGAAAATAAAAAATGAAAATAAAGGGAAAATATTTTTTTATTTAAATAAATTATTTTAGGGGTTTCTAAAAATATGAGAGAGTTCCAATGAGATTAGTTTTGAACAACGTTATGGCCAAAATTGTGTTAATTTCAAAAATTCATAAATTCGCCAAATTTACTTTTTATCTTCTGAAAATTTTTAAGAAATTTAACAATAAAAGGACTACAAAAGTAAAATATGTATTTAAAAATTTGGTATAAGATTTTAAACTAATTCCCCTAATAAATGCGAGAAAATTTCCCTCGATGACTATCATTCATTGACCGTTTTATAACTTTTCCTTCTCCTGACCATTTTGTAACTTTTCACGTTATTTGACTATTTCTCCGATTTCTCTGCCTGCTATTTTCTTATTGTATTGCTTGTTGATTTTAAAGTCGAGAATTGATTGAAATCGAGAATTGATTTTAGAATTTAATCTTTAACTACTTGCCTATTTTTTCTAAAAATATTTTTTTTTAATTTTGATTTTAATTATTTTTTATTAAGATTTTATTCAAACAACTTAAAATCAAACTATGACGATGACTACTGGATGGCCTGTTAATGTTAGTAGCCATTCAAGTACAAACAATGGACCTCAATATCCTTTATCAACAAAGAATTATAGCAATTTAAATAGAACTATTAATTTGTTTGTTTTTTTTTACTTTTTTTTAATGGGGAACCTTTGGATTTTAAATTATGTATTAATTTTAGATTTTGTTTTTGAGAAGTATTTTCGAATTAATTATTTAATGATTTTATGAATTCTTAAGCTCCGTTTTCTAATCAAAAAAAAGTTTCTTGATGTTTATGGGAGGTTTAATATGAAATTTCATTTATTCGCTAAAAGTCCGCAAAATTAATCCGCAACTCTTTCTACTCACTTTCTTAGCATTTTAACAAATTTTTATTTTTTAAAGATATCCATTAACCAATTATACTTTTGGAACAAAAGATGCCCAATCAGAAAAAGATCATTCTGTTCAAGCTCGTTTTCAAAGAATGCGTGAAGAATATGACAAAGTTGGTATGAGACGTTCTGTTGAGGCTGTTTTGTTAGTTCATGAACATTCTTTACCTCATGTTTTGCTTTTACAAATTGGATCGACATTTTTTAAATTGTATTTATTTTAAATTAATTTTTTAAAAGGTATTTTTATTTTTTAAAGGCCTGGAGGTGAATTGGGTGCAACTGAAAATGAAGTTGATGGATTGAAAAGAATTCTGAGTGATGTTGGTTTATTTTCTAAATTTTTATTTTAATATAATGAATTGACAGTTTTTTACTTAAATGTTTATTAATTAGAAGTAAAAACACAAAATAAATAAGATGGGATAAATTGTCACTTTAGGTTAGCCATATGTTGATTTATAAAAATTTTTCTGAAATTTTACTGATTTGATGAATAAATCAAGATTCCATCCAATATCTGTTTTTTAAAACCCCGTAGGATTTTTTACCTCCGGATTTTCCGTTCCAAAATTTAGTTATCCCTTTCTATTCAGTTTTTCTGTTAAAGAAAATTGTGTAATTTATTATTTTTTTTAAATTTAATTTTTTAGACTCTTGGAAAAGAAGATACACCAAAAAGTCAATGGATTGTTGAAGATACAATAGCTAATTGGTGGCGTCCAAATTTTGATCCTCCACGTGTAAATTATTTATTTTAATTTTTTTATATTAATTTTTTATATTTTTAAAGTATCCGTATATACCTGCACATGTTACGAAGCCAAAGGAACAAACAAAACTTTTTTTGGTTCAACTTCCGGATAAAGGTTTTTTAGTTATACAGCCTTTGATAAAAATTTGTGACTATTTGCCTCGTTGGGTTGTGTTAACGAGTTAGGCTATAAGATCAAGGGTTCGAATCCTTTTGGTGAAAAATATTTTTATTTTCTTTATTTGACTTTTTAACTGCTAAGAAGAATCAAATAGCAATTATTTGAAATAAATTCTCTTGTAATAAAAGTTTTGGGAAGCTTCACAATAAAATTAATAATTAAAATAATTATTTTCAGCATATTTTGCTGTACCAAAAAATTTTAAATTGGTGGCTGCTCCACTTTTTGAATTGTTTGATAATTCGAATGGATATGGACCTTTAATTGCGAGTCTTCCACAAAATCTCAGCCGGTAAAAAATTAAAAAAAGATATTTTTAAAACTGAAACAATAATTTTTCCAGTTTCAATTTTCTCTACAATCCTCCATAAAAAAATATTTGAAGAAATGAATGAATTGAAAGAACCTTTGATTTATTACAAAAAATGACATTCAAAGTATTTCTTTTGTTTTCTTGATTTTGTTGTGTTGTCAATTTCCTCTCATTTATTTTTCTGCTTATTACAATATTTATTTTTCTTTGCTTTAAAGCATTTTTGACAAAGGTTTTGTTTTTAATTTATTTAAATGGGGGAAATAATTTGAAGGTGTAAAGACTCGAAATATTTTAAAGCAAAACACATGGGGGAATTTCAGAAAATTAAATATACAAATAAATGTTAATCGAAAATTAAAATTAATTTTTGAAAATTATAAAGCCTTATTTAAATAATCAATTTTTATAAAAAAATAGTATAATTTGAAAAATACAAGCAAATATACAATTAATTTAATTAAAAATTTATTTTCTTTTTTTCCTCGGTCTAATTTGAAAAGAATATCTTTTTCTACTTTTTCCGTCAAAAAAGTTTATTTCACTTTCGTCGCGTTCTACATGTACTTGTACAAAACCACCATTGGAAAATCCAATTTGGGAAAATGGATTCCAGCCAGTCGGATATCTTTAAATTATTTATTTTATTTTGAACAATTTAGACTCCAAAAATAATTAATTTAAAAATTTTTTGGGGGGATTGGAGGAACGCCATGTTTTAAAAATAACCAAAAAAAATTAAATTGACAAACCTAAAAAGCAACGAATCTTCTGAAATATCATTTAAATGTTTTGCACTTCTATCAGATCTCGAGGCTGCTCCAGATACAATATAATTTACAAAAGTTTTTTCTTCCTCTTCATTATTATTTTCATCTATATTTTCTTTTTCTATTTTTATATGTTGTAAATTATGATCATGACCACAAAAATAACCATTAACTCCAAATTTATGTAAAAGAATATCTAATTTTTGAAGACATTTAAATCCACCATGTTCACATGTTGAATATATTGGATAATGACCAGCAACAAATAAATAATCAGCACTGAAAATTATTAAAAGTTTAAAAATTTGTCAAAAAATTGTAAAATTTCCCAAAATCAATTTAATGGGAAAAAATTAATTTTGGAGGAGCTAAGGGAAATTTTCTCTTGCCTGCCGCAGAAGAGAGTTGTTCTCGTTTTATTTTTTATTTGACCCTAAACCTTTAGCGATCCCACGCCCTTATAATTATTTTTAAAATTTTCCCCGTTCTATTTTACCCTCTCTAAAAATTAAACAAACTAAAATTACTCTGAATTCTCCAATTGTTTTTCAATCCATCTCCACTGTCTTTTTGCCAATTCCTCATATTCAGGTTCAGGCCCATTGGGTTCTCTTTTATATGAAAACATCCAACTAAATAAACTTTTGCCTTGAACATCTTCAGTATTTCCACAAAGAACAATTGTGTCAATCATTAAAACTTCAAAAATAACTGGTTTTGAAGAAGATTCATTTAAATTTTGATAATCAAAAATAATTCTAATTTTGTAGAAAAGATGAGGAAATGTCCTAATTTTTAAGGAATTTGTTAAAAAAATTATTTTTATTAAGAAATTAAATTACCATTTAGAACTAAAATTGGTATGAGCAAGTTGTGCAGAGATATTACCCAAGTGATCTGAAACCAAAAAAAATTTAAAGATTTTTTAAAGATTTTCAAAATTAATTTCAAAGATATAATTGAGTCTAATAGAGAAGGAAACATGGAAAAGTATTTAACCCAACAAATAAAGTAATGAGAAAAAGGGATTAAACCACTTAACCACAACAGATTACATTATCAAAGTTGAAAGTTTTTTGATTAATAACGTAAAATAATTTAGGATCATAAAAATATATTTTTGTTTTTAATTTAAGATAGTCAAAAAGAAATGAAAAATAATTTTTTAAAAATTAAAACCATGATTTCCAGCAATTGTAAACCAAGGAACTAAAAGTTTCTCATCTTCATAAATTTGTTCAAAAGAATCTTCAAAACGAGAATCAAAAATATCAGAAACTCCATTAAAATAAAAATTATCTCCAACATTAATTACAAAATTAAGAGGTTCTCCTTTTTCTGATACAACATTAGATATTGCTTCTGCTACTCTTTTTTGAGCATAAGAATAATAAGGGTAAATTGGTAGACCTAGAAAAATATGAGAAATTAAAGTAAATTTTAAATAAAAAGAAAATGGAATTAAGGTCTATTTTATACCCAATTTTAGCGTCAGGAATTTTGTTGTAGTAAAAATTTGTGACACGCGATTATGAAAGTGTCTATTTTTCCAAGACAATCAGGTTTAATATTAAATTTGTAATTATTTTTCAGGCGTTTTATGAATAAACGGAAGAAAAAGTCTTTATTAGGGTCAAAAAATACATTTTCTCCCAACAATTACAAAATTTTCCCTACTTTTCTAGCCTCTAGACCTACTTCTGAAATTATTTCAAAATTCTAATTGTTTAAAACAAACCTCCAATATCTCCAACAATAACAAAATTCAAACTTTTCGCTTTTGGATAAGAACATCCTTGTTTTTCTGTACAAGATATTCTGCCAGTTGGAGTTAATTTAATTCTAAAAGTTCTTTCATCACCATCTAAATATTATTAAAAATTAATTTTAAATAAAAAATAAACCTTCAAAAAAGAATAAAAAAGAAAATAAAAATAAAGGTAAAATTAATAAATAAATTCTTTTTTTCATTCTATTCCATCATCAAAACCTGATTTTGATATAATTATGTACATAATATTAAAATAAATAAATATAAACCTTTAAAAAAGGAATTAAAAATTAAAAAAAATAATGTAAACAAAAATTTAATTGTAAATAATAATTTTTTGTATTTTAGAAAATATTGAAAAAAAATTTTTAATTTCAGGCTTAAAGGATTAATATTTTTTTAAAAGAAAATTATTAAAAATAATTATTTAAAAAATCAAAAAAAATTTATTTCAACATTAAAAGTAAAATTTTATGACTTTTCGATTATTTTTCAATAAAAAAGAGGGTACACCCCATCTCGCCGCAGCCCAACTCGCCGCACGCCCAACTCGCCGCACGCCCAACTCGCCGCATTCCCAACTCGCCGCAGCCCAACTCGCCGCACCTTAAAAATACTACCCCCCTTTTTTCCTCTATTATTGAAGTCTCAAAATGGTCAAAAGGATATTTTCTTTTTTCCTTATATTACCCCTATAAAATTACTCCTGGGTTTATTCGATAACTTCCGCATTTCGGAACCTATGGCCAGTTGGTCTCGGTACATGCTTCAGCTTATTCATTCAAATTTTGGTTTTAATGTACACCCCATGCTTCATTTAGGAGCACATAAGGGGGTGAACCCCTAAAAAATTTAGGGTACAGGTGCGGCGAGTTAGGCTGCGGCGAGATGGGCGTGCGGCGAGTTGGGCTGCGGCGAGATGGCCTGCTCCCTAAAAAAGATGCGTCACAAAATAAAAGGAAATGTTCGATTATATATTAAATAATTTTATATAATGTGATCGTCTCACACATATATAGTTAACTCCAACAATGAGTAATCAGCCCAAATTTAATCGACCAAAAATTAAAAATATAATGCAAAAAAGGAATTGTTATCGAAAAATCGATATTATAAAAAATTAAAAAACAAAATTTATTTTAAATTGAGAAAAAAATTTTATGTCAAAATAATCAGTAAAATGTTAAAAAAGGCTATTATTCAACTCAATTGACAAAGGCACACGACAAATTAAAATATAGTCAATAAAGCCAATTGCCCAATTGAGCTTGAATAATTTTATATAAAAAAGCCAGAAAATAAACCAAAAACATTTGCAAGGACGTGATCAAATATTTTTCGTTATAATTTAACAAAAAGAAATTTTCCCATTTAAAAAATATTTAATCACATTCACTTGTTTTCTCAACAAAATATTTTAAATTAAATCCTTTCCATTTAAAAATTAAAATGTCCCTGTTGTGGCTGTTGTTCTTCCATTCCAATAGCAAGTTCACTATCTTCATCTTCATGAAAGAATTCATCTATGATTTTGTAAGCAGTTAAATAGAGTTGCTCAGATTCGGCTTGTTGAAGCTGTTCGATTTTGTCTAAACCACCGCATTCCTCAACGCGTTCGCATACCTTTGTAAGACGGTCAGGATCGCTAAAATTTAAAAAATAAATTTCACAAAATTCATGGGCCTGTTCTGAGGATCCCCTCCCAGAGAAACTTGTTTCCAAAAACTATTTTAAACAACAAACTTTGCAGCAACAGTATGTAAGATGCTATATAATGCCTCCAACATATTGGCCACCAATTCATTATTTTTCACAGCCAAGTTGCTACAAATTGCTTCAATTGAACCCTTAACACGCAAAATCGCCAAAATTTGATTGACAGCACCGCCATGAGCTAAATTTGCAACTGCCCAGCCAGCTTCATATTGAAGTTTGTGTTCCCCATGTTCGAGAATGCGGAATATTATTGGAAGTAATTTGGCATCAATAACCTCCTAAATTTAAGAAAAAATGATAAATATCGGGAAAATCAATAGGAAAAGCTAATAAACCCATGAGAAGCTAAAAGAATAAAGAACCCAAAAAATCTTTAAAAAATGCCTGTATTTGTTCTGCATTGCCAGCCAATATATTTGAAAGAAGCCAACAACATTCCTTAGCAAATCCAACATTGTCAGAATTCAATAAACGAGGTGCTATATTTTTAAGAATTCCACTTTCAATAACAACCTATTAAAAAATATTTAAGAAAAGAAAAAATATTAAAAAACGAACAGAAGTAAGCTCATCGTTGCCAGTAGCGAAATTTCCAGCCGTACGAAGAGCAGGCGAAATAAGTGAATTTTGGCCAGAGTTGATAAATTCGACCACTAAAGGCATTACATTCTCTTTATGTGCTAGTCCAATGTTATCGTCAGTTCCATCAGTTAAGTAAGAAAGTGCCCAACAAGCTTGAAAAAATGGACAATGATTAATAAATTAGAGATTTTATTTTAATAGGCAAAAATTGTGGAGGGGATAGCCCTCCTTCATGTCTAGACTTACCATCACTTTGCGTTTGAAGATCCTAAAAACTTTATTAATTAAAAATTCCCAATTAAAAACCCTGTGTTTAAGCAAAATGGAGATTGAAGGTGCAATTTGTTGCAAAACTTCAAAAGGTGCTGGTGGCTTCTTATGACGACACAAATTTGAAATAGTCCAAGCAAGAATACGAGAAAAGGAAGGGTCAAAATCTGGAGTAACCTTCTTTGTCAGTTCAACAAGTATCGGAACAATCCCTTCAGCAAATAGAGCATCACGCATTCGAACACTGTCGCCAGCAATGTTTGCAATAGCCCAGAGAGCCTTTTAAATTAATTAATTATTCTAAATTCCCAAGCAATTATTAAAGGAACGAGATTTTCTTTTTTCAAAAATCAGAGCCAGTTAGAGATATGGATTGATCTAAAAATCAAAAGAACCTGTTCAGCCAGCTTCAACGACGAGGTTGAAATAATACGAAGAAGCGGAGCAATCACCCCAGCACTTACAACCGAGGCTGTTTGGGTAGAAGTACCAGAAACAATGTTGGTAATAGCCCAGGCAGCTTCAAATTGAACTTTTTCATCCTTAGAAATAGCAAGAAATTAAGAAATATAAAGCATTAAATAAACCTGAACAGACAAAGCTTGAACTAAAGCTAATGGAAATCCTGATTGAATAATATGGTCAATCGGTGGATCTGCTGAACGAGAAAGCGTTCTACGGACAGATTCAAAAGCAGCTCGAATTTGTTCAATCGTCGGTTGAGCTTGGAGAATTGCAGCAGCTTCCTCAATTGTCATAACCTGTTCAGGTGATTGTTTAGACTGTTTATCTTTTGGTTGCTCTTCATTGTCAGATGCAGAAGTGTAAGACTCGTCAAGATCAACAGTTAAATTTCGACGTTTCATCATCTCATCATTTCCCCTCTGTTTGCGAAGTTCAACTGAACTTTCAGTTCTACGACGACGCAAATCCTTAAAATATTGATTATTTTGATTTAATAAGAAAAAAATTTACATCAGGTTTTCCAGCATTTTTGTAGAGCTTAGCTTTGTTTTCAGTAGACATTTTTGTTAAAAATCTGAAAAATAAATATTACAATTTAAAAAAGTGAATCAATATAGGGAAGAAAAGAAGAAAAAGAATCTAGAAAGTTCTAAATCAAGGTGAAAATTTAAAAAATACCGTTCGTTCAAATTAAAACTGCCCCGGTTTTTTAAAAAATCATTAAGCCATAAAGAAAATTTGAAAATATTTCTCTATTCTTCTATTTTCAGATTTACACACTATTTATTTTTCCCTTATAAATTCATCTATTCACTATTTCCTTTTTCTTATCCCTCTCTAATTGTCTCTCTTCTTTTTACATACTCTTTTCTTCAAATTTTATTTTCTTTGGAGAAAGTCTCGTGAGATTTTAAATAAATTAAACTTAAAATTTCGAGTTAAATTGTTTAATTTGTTACATTCATAATTTATTTTACTTCACCTCGACATTTTTAATCGATTCAATTAATATTAACTTTCAGGTTTAACCCTAATTCTTTATTTCTTTGTAGAAAATTTTGTCGAAAAATGAGCAATGATGAATCTAATAAGGTTTTCCCTATCTTTTATTTTTTTAATTTAAAATTATTTTTAGACTAACTCTCCGATACCTCGCTCTTTTGCTACATTTTTCCCTTCATTAGCTTCTGGTGCAATAGCTGGGGCTGTCGCTAAAACTGCAATAGCTCCGTTAGATAGAACAAAAATAAATTTTCAAGGTTATTTTATTTAATTAAAGATTTAAACGTTTTTATTTTTTCAGTAAATTCCTCTAGACGATATTCTTTTAAAGCAGCTCTTAAATTTGTTAGACATACTTATAGAGAAAGTGGATTTTTTGCTCTTTATAGAGGAAATTCTGCTTCCTTGGCAAGAGTTGTTCCTTATGCAGCTATTCAATTTGCAGCTCATGAAGAATATAAAAAATTGTTGAGGGTTGATATGGATGGGTATATTTTAAATAATAAAATGACCAACTTAGAGGCTAGTTAAGAGAATTTTTTTCGTAAGGGGAATTTTTAAAATTTGTCTCTCTGATTACCATTGAAATTAAGTTGACAATTATTTTAACAATCTTTATTTTTCATAGTTCAACACCTTATCGACGATTTTTGGCTGGCACATCAGCAGGTGTTACGGCTGTAATTTTTACATATCCATTAGATACTGCCAAAGTATTTTTAAATTAAAATATTTCTTTAATTTTTTAAAAATTTAAAAGGCTCGACTTTCTGTCTCAACAAAACAAGAATACGAAAATTTAAGAGCTGTTTTTGTTAAAGAATGTAAAACACATGGCTTTTTAACTTTTTATCGAGGTCTTTATCCAACTCTTTTGGGTGTTATGCCTTATGCTGGTCTTTCATTTTTTACTTACGAAACGCTCAAACTTGTTTACAAAAGTAAGTGAAAAATATTTTTTAAATAAATTTTCTTTAAAATTTAGAAGAATTTGGCGATAAACCAATGCATCCTTTATTACGTATGAGTTGTGGTGCTGTTGCTGGTACAATAGGTTTCTTTAAAAGAATTTTTTTACTTATTGTTAATATACTTATATGCTTACAAAGAAAAATGTTAAATATTTCTTTGCATTGAAACATCTTATAAACATCGGCTCTTTAGTAATTTATCATTAACAATTTTTCGGTTTCGATCGCCGGCTGAGGCCGACATTTTAAAAAAAATATTTTAACAATTATTTTGTGTTTTATATGTTTAATAAGGCCATTATTAATTCAAAAAATTTTTTTACATTTTTTTAGGAGCCGATATTTAATATTTATCTTAATAACGCATAGAAAATGTTTAAATCAAATTATTTAGGTCAATTCTCGTCTTATCCACTTGATATAATTAGGAGACGAATGCAAACAGGCAAAATTGATTCAAACAAAAATGTAATTCGTGTACTTATTGAAATTTGGATTTTTGAAGGATTATTTAGAGGACTTTACAAAGGAATTAGCATGAATTGGGTATTTTTTAAAATAAAACACGGAGCTTTCTTATGAGATAAGGAATAGATAAGGCAGGGAAAGATGTTGGTTCCTTTGTTGTGGCTGAATCCTAATAAAAATAAAATTGGACTTGATTAACAAATAAAAATACAAAAATATTCATCCTCTATTTTCATTTAAGATCTAATTAACTTAAATTAATTTAGAATCTTTAATGCCATTCCCATTAATTAGGTCGTCCTCAGCGTTTTTATTTTATTTCCTTTTTTTTTTATTTAATTTAATATTTTTTAGATAAAAGGTCCAATAGCTGTTGGCATCAGTTTTACAACTTATGATTTATTAAGTGTTCCATTAAAGCGTTGGTGGACTTCTCGAGTGATTAATTAAAAACGAATATTTTTACAAAAAAGGCATTAGAAAATCAGGTTTTTGTATGTTTGTGTGTGTGCCATTTTCAACTACAACAAAAAAGACGTTTTTTTATATTTTATACAATTTTAGGTTATAAATTAGATTTTTGTTAGTTATTAGATATTCGGGTAAATGTAAAAATGAATCTAGAAAATATAGAAATTTAAAAAAATAGAACTTGGAGGGAAAGGGATGAAATTTTAATTAAGCCTTGGCCACTCATTTTGAAAAAAGAATTTTTTGAAATTAATTAATAAATATAGATTCAGATTTACATATTAAAATTAGTTTTATATTTTATACTTATTTTATACCAAAAATTCACATATTTAACCTCACTAAATTTTTATAACATTAAAATTTGCCTTATTTCTAAATATTTTGCGTTTTTTTTGCTCATTGCTTTATTATCAAAAAAAATATTATTTTATAGTAATTATGGACAGAAATGTATAATTCAAAAACTTTGTTTAAATATCGAAAATTCTATCTCTGTCCTTTAATACCTCTATAAATATTTTTTATTTGCGGACACTTTTTTGCGGACTGAAATAGAAAAACGCTTTAATGTCTGCTTTTCCACATCGATAGATCTACACTATTTTCCAATGGCGTTGCTTTTTGTATTTCAGTTATGGTAGTTGAAAGTGGAACAACGACAAAAGGAACAGAAAAAATTTTGTCCGTAAATAAGTGTGCGCAAGAAACAAAATAAATTTATAAATATGTATTTTTAATTAATTGAATTTCTTGATCGATAAAAATTTTTTAAATCTTTTTTCTTTTAATTTAGATTCGTTGACTAATTCGTTAAACTTTTTATTATTTTTTTTGTCATTTGTTTCTCTAAATCTTTCTTTTAATTGATTTCTAGAGGATATTTGAGTGCTGACAATGAACTCTGTAAAATTACTGCATAATTTTTTAAATGTCAATTCAGGTTTAACAGATTTTTTATTTTAAGATTTTAACTAAACAGAGGGAATCTTTATTGTTTTTCAGCGCTCTAAGCAGATTTGTGGAATTTGAGTGAATTCTTGATCTAGGTTTCGCTTTCTTTAGTCTTTAAACATGATTGGGATTTTATTTAAAAAAAGTTAGAATTTGTGTATTTAGGAGTTGTCTGATTTTTAATTTATTGACATTAATATTGATTTAAATTTTAAAAATACTCGTTGTGTTTCGAAGCGAATTTTAAGTTTTCTGTAATTTTCTCAGTCAACTCCTCGATTTTTTTCAAATCTCAATCTTTAAAACAAGCCAGTTATGAAGGTTTCAAATAAATTTTTTATCTGGAGAATAACCATTTAATCTATATATTTCTTAGTTTCTTTAAAACTCCAATTACCTCATTTATTGATTTTGACGTTTTTATGTCTTCATTTTTGTCTTTTTCTAATTAATTTTTCTTATAGAAGTTTAGCTTTTAATAAATTATTTATTTGATTGTATTATTCTACTCAATATGAATCAAACTCCAAAAGATTCGCCGCAAGGTTCTATTTTTTAATTTAAAAATCATTAGAATTTTTGACTTATGAGGGCTTATTAACTATATTTTTAAGAAAAAGTTTTGAGCGTTTAGAACTTCTAATTTTACGATTTCGGTGAATACAAATAAGGCAAAATCCGCTAATAGTTGGCCTGTATTCTGCCTTCACGTTCTAACTTTGACTTTATCTTTTATTTACAGCTAATGTCTACAAAAAAGGAGATATTGTTTGGGTTCTTTATCGTGGAAAAGAATTTTATCCTGCTCGGGTTTGTTTCTGTTTTAACTTTGAAAATATCTCTTAAATTTTCAGGTTAACGCTTTTTATCCAAAGGAGCGAAAGATTTCGCATGTTTGGTTTCCTCTTAACCGCAAATCTATTGGTGCGATTTTTAAAGCTGATATGGGCAAAGTTCGCCCTTTTACGGTTTGTTTTATTTAAAACATCTCTTAAAATTTAATTATTTCTCTTCAGCTCGAGGATTCTTTGCCAGACAACGCTTCTCAAGAATTGGAATATTCATATGACCAAGCAGTTAGGATCTTACAAGGAACTAGTATTGAAGAGATTTTGGAAGAAAATGATCGGATGATGGAAGAAATGGGTGTTCCTGTTCAGGTTGATTTTTAATTTGCAGACATTATTTGCGGACTTTTTAGTTATGATTTTTCTTATCGTAAAATTTAAAAAATATTTAGAAACAAAAGTCTTCTACTAAAAAATCTTTGAATACTTCTGATATTTCGCGCAAACATGTAACTTCGCCGAAAAGCACTCCCAAACAACACAAAACGCCTCGTGGTGCCGCTACTGTTTATCAACAACCGCCAGAGTTGGAACCTCCAGAGGCTCTATTTACTCCGGGTGATCCTATCATTGTAGACACTTCTATTGGAATGTGGCCTGGAATTGTTTGTTTAATTTTTTTTTAATTTTTCTTATTTTGTTTAATTTTTAAGTTTCATTCTTATGCTGAAGGTGTTGCTCCAGAATCTGATGATATTCGTTATACTCTATTTCCGCGAGACCCATCTTCCGACATTTTGGCTGGCAAAAAGTCGAGTATTGTCCACTTCCCTTTGGCTCATATTGAACAATCTATCAATGAGGGTATTGGCTCTGAAATGCTTATGGAGGCTTTGCGTGATGCTCTTCAATATGTTAAGGTTAAAAATTGTATACTTCTTGTTTTTATTTTTTAAATTTTCTTTTAAGGTTCGTAATGCGCAACAAGAAGCAGCTAGCGCTAGTAAACATCTTGGAATTTCTTCTCAAAATGAACAATTTCTCAAAACTTTGCCAACACCTTCTGATATTAAAAATACTCCTATGGTTAGTGAGCAGGCTACTAGTGCTCCTACAAAAACTCCAAAGTCAATTCCAAAGAAGAAATCAATTGTACCTGCCCAGAAAATGGCACCTCGAGCGAAGGAATTGAAGAAAGAGGTATTTTTTGATTTTACTCATTTTTCGTATATTCTCCCGAATTTCAGCTTGTTTTTAAACATGAAGAGGAATCGTCAAATTCGCTTAATATTGATGATACAACAACTGCAATGACTCCTCCGGTGGCAGTTACACCAAAGAATAAAAGTTTCTTTTCTGACAAACGTTTTCGACTTTCTTCAACTTCTTCTGTTGAAGTTGCTTCTCCATATCAACCTCCATCAGAAAAGAAAGCAAAATCTTCTAATAATGACGAACATGAATCATCTTTAACTGAAGAGGAGAAGCAACAACAATTGGAATTATTTCCTCAAAAGGTTTGTGAGATTTTAGAAAATGATTTTTGGATATGGGGAAAGCATGTATTCTTTTTAAAAGTCTGGAGCCTATTTACGATTAATATTACAAGAGAGGGCATGTCTTGCCTAGAAGTCCACTTCTAAACAAACCTTGCCCAAAATTTATTTTCACTTCTAAAAATTTGGGGCCTTTAGTATTTACTTGTGGTCGTGTTTGAGTGCTAAACTATTTAATTTGCTAATTTTTAACTATTAAAAGGAGACACCAACTCGTGAGAGTGCTGGAGGAGGTACTTCATCATCATCAACAATTACTACTTATAAACAAATTACAAAAAAGCCAACCAACAATGGTCATCACATAACTCGTCGAAGTCCAGTTAAGACTACAAATGATTTGCCTCCAACATTTCAAAATGATTCTGAACCTATGGATTTTGAGCCACAAAAAAGTAAATCTACATCGCCACAGAAGCAATTAATTGCAACAAATTTTGGTCATTTTAATTATTTGAAATTAGAAAATTAATTTTAAAAAATTATTTTTAGGCGGGAAACCTTCTTTGTTTGAATTGGCTTCTTCTGAAGATGCTCATAAACATATGCAGCAAATTTGGGGAGAATGTGATGAGGCTTGGTTTAAGGAAATGTTGAATGCTGAATTTTTGCAGTTGGACTTTAGAAGTGGTTGGGGAATTAAAAAAAAATTTTTTTAATTAAATAATTTGAAAAAAAAAATTTAATGAATGGACTTTTTAGCCAAAAAATTTTTATTTTGCCTATTATGGGGCAGTCGTTGACATAATTTAGAAATCATTCTTCCCTCTATTAAAATTTTTTTAATTCCATTTCGTTTTCAGGTGGATTGCTTACTTTTAAAGAGACGGAAAAATTAATTTTGGAAATTGAAAAATGGATTGTAAGTTTTATTTTTTTATAATTTTTAAAATAATTTTCAGAAAATGGAAGATATTACTCCAATGAGTCATTTTCGAGAGCATTTTTATATTGCTAAATATGTTTTGCCGGAATTGTGTACTTATGCTCTTTCTAAGGTTTTTAAATATTTCGTAAAATTATTTTTAATTTAAATTTTAGATGAAAGATATTTCGATGATGGACGCGAGACGTATTTATGAGGAGCGACGTGAAAAGTATTTTAATTGTTTTTAATTAAACATTTTTCGATTCTCAAAAAATTTTAGAAAATCTAGTTGTTCTTTTAGAATTTCTATTTTTTTTCTGCTGACAATGAATTCTCTCAAAAATTTCCATGTCCTCTTTTTCGGGATTTTTTTCTAAAAAATTTTTCTCTCCCTTCATAATTAAAAAAAAAATTATTTTTTATTTTAAAGGACCAAGCACCAGACAGGTTTAAATTCGAGTTCCCCAAATTCTTTGGATACTTTGGTTATGGCTGCTAATATGAAAATGGCTGAAGAGCAAAATGGTGGAATAAATGAAGGAAAGTAAATTTTAAAAATTTTGATCGTTTGACTTTTTAAAATTATTTTTATTTAATTATTTACCCATTTTTAAAGGGAAAGAAATTAATCAAAACAAAAAAACTATCCTCTGCTTATTTAAAAATTAAAAATACCCACAAAATTATTATTTTGTTTTCTCCTTATAAATATATTTACTTGCTTTTTGATTATTTAAAAAATAAAAAAGAATTGTCTCTCTCATTGCTATTCATTTTAATGGTAATATTTTTTTTTAAATTTTGTTTTTTCTTTTAAATTGTATTGATAAAAAAGAAAATTGAGTTAATTATTTTATTACCTAAAAGGTTATTTTAGACCTTCAATTTACCTAAAATAACCTTCAAATATCCAAAAAAATTTTAGAAAAAGTTCATCCTCTAGAACTTGATATAAAATTAAAAACATTACCTCTTTTGCAAAAATAAAATCAAAAAATTAATTTATAAATTTTACTTTAATCTAATGACAATCTAAAATACAATTACTAAATAACAAAGCTGACACAAAAAAAAAGAAATTCCTCTAACTGTTAAATGAAAATCAAAATAAATTTCTGCATTTAAAATTTTGGCGTCAGCTATGATTTGAGGGGATATATTTTTTAAATAATTTTTTAATTAAAAAAAAAAGAGAATTTAAAAGAATATTAAAATAACACAGATATAAAAAATAAAAAAAATAAATATACTTTTTAATTTTGATGATTATTATTTTGTTGTTGTTGTTGACGTTCTTCACTCAATTCCCCAGCTTCTTCAAGTAAAGTTAAACCCAATGGAAGTAATACAAAAATAACAATTACAATTATTAATATTATCCACATACCTTTAATAAATTAAATTAAAGAAGAGATTTTTTCTTTAAATAATCCGTTTCCCATTTTTGAAAAGGAGGCAGGAATGAGATATTTTATCATTTTTTGAAAGAGAAAATGCCAGAAAAATTTTGCAAAAATATTTTCGAATGAATGTTTAAAAAGAATAATTTCACCCTTAAAATTAAATTAATTATTCCAAATATACATGTAAATAACCCCTTAAAAATTAATTTTTTTTTAATTAAAAAATAAATTTAATTTATATACTTGAAGAATTATCAGGAACACCAGCATCAACAAAATGGAATTGTCCACCTTCAAGTGATGGAGAAGGTAAATTTTGTCTTATAGCAGCAACTGTTTTGTCAGCTTCATCTAAAATTCCTTCAATTGTTTGACGAGCATATTTTGGTGAATTTTGGCTATTTTCTGATCCGTTTAAAGAATCTTGTGAAGATTGAAGTGGAACAGAATCCTTTAAATTTAAGAAATAATAATTTTTGGATTTGCGGACTGTCCGCAATTTTTGTCCGCAAACAAATATTTTTAATAATATTTTTAAAAACAAACCAAAAAATGTCCATTCTGTAAATTTAAATTATTTTTATCCAAAATTTGTCCATTTCCAACTTCTAAAGAGTTAGCATTTTGTGTATTTATTCCTTCAATTTCAATTAATTGATTACTTTGTTGTTGTTCAATTAATTGTCTTTTTAATAAATAAGTTCGACTTAATGGAACTTTAATAACTGGAAATGCATGTATTTCTTGATCAGCAACTATATTATTTACACGTTTAATTTCTGATACCTTTAAAAAATAAGAGATTTAAATGAAATTTTTAAAAAATTTATAAACCGGAACAGAATAAAGTAAAGATATTTGCATTAAAGTTTCTCCATTTTTGACATTATGTTCTAATATTTGAAGACGTGAACCAGAATGTGGTGATTCTTGACGCCAAGGGTCACTTGCTGTATTAAAATAATTTTTAGATCTTGATCTAAGCTCAACACTTTCATGTATTGAATTAGAACTTCCACTACTGTTGTCAAATAAAGTATAAGAAGAAGACATTTAAAAAGAGAATAAAATCTTAAAAAAATAACAAAATTAGAAAAAGTTAAAACAAATTAAAACAATTCTTATTATTATTTTCTGCCAACAAGATTAATGAAAGTAAAAATTTAACAATTTCCATTTTGTCGAAAACTGAAAAGAACTAAAAATTAAAAATTTTTAATAAAAATTTAAACTTCTTTTAATTGAACAAGTATACATTTACAACTTCCCAAAAATATAGTAACAATTAAAAATATATGAATCGAGTGATCAATGATCAAATAAATTATCATTAGACAAAATGAGAATTTTTGGCCGTCTAGGTTAAATGAAATTCCCTTTTGGATTAGGCAAAATGAAAAGTTTCCTCTGCTTTATTACGATTCGCCAAATTTTAACAAAAAGTGAAATTTGTTCCAAAATCTTTAAAAACTTTTAATAAATTTGTCTGGATTTTATCTAATTATTTTTTAGTAAAGATTTTTTCTTTTTTAGGGTTTTATAAAAAAATGCAATTCAGTAAATTCTTTAATTATCGTCCACTTATACAAAATGCTCGCAAAACTTTTGCGACTTCATCTTCACGTCAACAGGAAATTCGTCGTGTTACTTTAATTCCAGGTGATGGAATTGGGCCAGAAATTTCTGCTGCTGTTCAACAAATTTTTGCTGCAGCTAAAACTCCTATTGAATGGGTAAAATAATTTTTAAAATTAAAACTTTTTTGGATCCAATGTTTTTGCTTTTTATCGAATATATTTGCCATACTTATTTATTTTTTAGGATCCAGTTGATGTAACTCCGGTACGAGGCAAAGATGGTGTTTATTCAATTCCATCCAAATGCATTGAATTAATGCATGTAAACAAAGTTGGATTAAAAGGTCCTTTAGAGACTCCAATAGGAAAAGGGCACAGATCTTTGAATTTGGCTGTTCGACGGTTATTTTTATTTTTTTTTTCAATTTTAAATTTAATTTTTTAGTGAATTCAATTTATTTGCTAATGTACGCCCATGTCGTTCTTTACAAGGTCATAAAACTTTATATGATAATGTTGATGTTGTTACAATTCGTGAAAATACTGAAGGGGAATATTCTGGAATAGAACACGAGGTGGTTTAAATTCTTATCTTCGTTGAATTAAGGCCCCATATTTCCTTTATTTTTCTAAAATCTATATAGCTTCTGGTAACCGTTTCCTTTCTTTTTCTCCAAATTCATGTTACTTTCCTTTGGTTACATTTTAATTAATTAATTTGATGCCAAATCAAATAGAGTGGTTTTTGAGAAGTGACCTTAAAATTATTATCTTTCCTTGTTTTTAATGATTTTAACTATTTTTCATAAAATTAAGATAATTCCTGGTTCTATAATCCAATGTATTAAATTAATAACGGAAGAAGCATCTCGCCGAGTTGCCCGTTTTGCTTTTGAATATGCTCGAAGTAATGGACGGAAATTAGTTACTGCAGTACATAAAGCTAATATTATGAGGTTTTTTTGAAAGATTTTTAATTAAAAAATAATTTTCTAAAAATTAGAATGTCTGATGGTTTATTTTTAAAAATGTGTAGAGATACAGCTAAAGACTTTCCGGACATTCAGGTTTTTTTAGATTTTTTGAAATTTTTGACTAAAATTATTTTTTAGTTTAAAGAAGCTTATTTGGATACAGTCTGTCTAAATATGGTCCAAAACCCAAATCAATATGATGTTTTGGTTTGTTTTTCTATTTATTACTTAGAAATTTATGTAAAATTTAAAGGTAATGCCAAACCTTTATGGTGACATTCTTTCTGATTTATGTGCTGGTTTAATTGGAGGGCTTGGAGTAACTCCTTCTGGTAATATTGGTGAAGATGTTGCTGTTTTTGAAAGTTTTTATTTTTATTGAAAAACTTAAATTTTCACCAAATTTTTCCGAACGAATATTTTTATAGTTTTTGTGGAAAGAAAAATCTTTTTTGGTTACACTGACTGAATTAATTAAAAATTCTTTTCTTTAAGGTGTTCACGGAACAGCTCCAGACATTGCCGGTAAAGACAAAGCCAATCCAACAGCTTTACTTCTTTCGGGTATAATGATGCTTCGTTATATGGGTCTTGAACCTTATGCAAATAAAATTGAAAAGGTTTTTTCTTTTAATTTTAAGATTTTATTTTTAAAATTCTTCAAGGCTTGTTATGATGCAATTGCACATGGAAATCATAAAACTGGTGATTTGGGAGGTAAAGGAACTTGCACGTCTTTTACTGCAGATATTTGTGCAAGAATAGCTGATATGGATTGACACAAATAGGGAAAGGCCCAGAAATGTTAGTTTAAAGAATAAATAATTTTTAAAAGTTAATTTTTTAATAAGGCATTATATAATAATCATCGACAAAAAATTATTGTTGACAGATGTATAATAGAGTTCTAATAATGAATTGAACCAAAAAATTTTAACCCATAATTGATCACAATATTTATTTTAGAAAATTTAAGATAATTTTTTAAAGAATCTAAAAAAAATCTCTAAAATTCAGTTTCATGGGGGAAAAGGTACAAAAGAGGAACTGAAAATACGAGAAATAAGAAAACTGGGGAAATGATAACTTAAAACCTACGGGTAGGCTTGAAAGATAAACTCGAGGGAAATACTTAGTAAAGGACCATATTATCCAAAAACTTTTTCAAAACAAGATTTTTTTTACATTAATCAGGGAACTGTTAAAAAATATTTACAACTCTATTATATTTAATATTTGTTTTCTTTTAATGTTTTAGATACTCTTTTAATTGTTTTTCTTTATCCAGTTTTTGAAAACTAATTTTTTAAAGAATCTAAAAAAAATCTCTAAAATTCAGTAAAACTCAGCAGTCACCATCTATTTTCTCTTTGGCTCTGCTTGTGACTCAAGAGGTCTAACTTTGAAGCCCTATAACTTTCTTATTTGGGGGTCAGGGCCAAAAAAGCCGAAAATTGGCAATAGGTTATCGACCCTCCTCTACACGATAGAACAAAAAAAAAATACAAAATTTTTGGTGACAGTTCGTGAGTGTCCCTTGTAAGTAAATAAACTGGATAATAATTTTAAAAATTTATCTCTATTTGCTTTCTCCTTTTATTTTAAACTCTTTCCGCCTCTCCTATTTTTCCAGTGAAACACCTCTCCCTTTTTAGTTTTTGTGTGCTTTATTAAAATTTAGGAATATGACAAGACCTAGTCTCGCCTCATATATATTTTTTTAAAATTTTCCTCTTAAAAGTTAATTGTCCTCATATATTCATTAAATGATCTTTTTTAAGAAAAATAAATAATTCGATCTGTTGACAACAGAAAAATTTAAAAAATCTTTATTAAAAAAATTTATTAAAAAATGTATTTTAAGTCAACAAATGCAGATATAGTCAAAAAGGATGGTATCATAACATAAAGATATATTTTCTAAAAGAATCTAAAACAAAAGCTTGGAGAGAATGATACAAAAGAGATCGTACTAGACAGTTTTGGAGACGAATTAAAAAATAAAAAATATTTTAAGGAAAATACCCGCCATACCCAAACTGCCACTAGCACTAATTAAAAAAGAGGTCAAATAAAATTATTTGGCAAGTATAGAATTTAGAAAAGAAAAATCTAAATAACCCCAAATTCCTTAAAAATAATTTATTTTAAATTTACTTGCCAAATATTTTTTTTAAAAAAGTCTCAAAAAAATAACATTTCAATTTTTAATTCCATTAAAGCATTTCTTCAAAAATTGCACAAACATTGTATATAAATGCCATCTAACAGTACTTAAGTTATGAGAATCATCAGTGTAGACCTTAAAATAATTGTAAAATTTTAATAAAAAAATTATTTTAACCATCATTTCAAATTGAACATTTTCATCTGTCAAAGCCCTCACAAATTCGGCAGTGTTTTGATAGTGAACATTATCTTTAAAATAAATATTTTCTTAAATATTAAAATTAAAAGTAATTCTCACCATCAGCAGAACCATGGGCAAGCATAAATGAAACATTGTGGAATGGTCGAACGTCCTTTAAAAAATAAAAGTAAAAATAATCCGAAGGAAGTAGCTCACAATAGGTTCCTATTTTGTCAACACCGTTTCCAGGAGAATGGTTAGAAAAATTTTAAGGAAGGGAAAAGTTAAATTAAAAGAAACTTATATTATTTTTTTTCTTTTCAATTTCCTCGAAAATATTCCCCGAAATCTCACATCGGAGGAAATATTTCTCAATATCAATTAACCTGTGTTAAATCTGTCCTTTCATAAGCATCAGCACCAACCTCTCCCATATACCTTTCTGCATATGTAGCATCTATTTAAAGTAAAAGTATAAAATAATTTTAATTAAAAAAATAACCGTAATATTTAAAATTAGAAACAGGTGCAACACTAGCTACACATTGAAATGTTCTATTCACAGAATGATCGCGTTGTACAGCACGGGCAGAAGCAAAACCTCCATAAGACTTTAGAAGGAAAATATTTTAATAAAAAATAAATAAAAATACCCATCCCCATATTCCGACACGTTTTGAATCCAAAACTGGATAAAGTCTTAACAATTCTCTTAAAAGATAAAAAATAATAAATTTGAGCATTTTAATTTTTCTCTTCTAAACAGTTTTTATTTTTTTTGTTCATAAATAGGTGTAGTTGGTTATGTTATTGACTACAATAGCTTTCAATGGAGGTTCGAATCAGAAACCCAACTTTTTCAATTTTCCACTTTTAAATTTATTTTTTTTCCTTATTTTTAAAGTTATAATTTGTCAAATTAATTTTAAAAAATTTTAACAAAATTTATAAATTAAAAATAACCTCATTGTATCAATTTGATCATCTATTTCAACTGTTCCAAAATTTCCATAAAGAGGTTGTTTCATTCTCCAGCCTTGATGTCCAGAACCACGTCCATCAATAAAAACAACCACATAATCCTTAAAAATAATTTTAAATAATTTTTAAATTTTTTGGCATTTAATTAAACCATTGCAGAAGCAAAAAACACATCAAACATATTTGCAGAAAGCCATTCTTCTGTGACTTTTTGTGTTCCTTTTTAATTAATTTTTATTTAATTTATTTTATAAATTATTTATTACCCGGGCCAGCATAAACCTTTAAAAATTAAATAATCAAAAGATTAGAAAATTAAAAAACAAACATCAATTAAAACTGGATATCTCTTTTCTGGTCTTTTTTCGTCTAAAACAACTCCATATGGAACCAAAATCTTTACAAGCGTTTCTATAAAAATAAATTAATTAAAAAAATAAATTAATTAAAAAAACCAAGTCCACTTTTTAATTTAACACTAGTGAAATGTACACTGGGAAATCTATATGTATGTAATGCTTGTTCAAGTGCTTCATTTCGACCAAATTCTAATACTAAAAATTATTAAGATTATTAAAATAAAAATTTTGTACGGAGTCAAGCTTAATTTAATTTTTTATTATTCCAAGTTCAGAGGAGTTGCCTTTTTCCCCGTCATAAAATTGAAATTATAGGAGAAGTAAGATCAGAACAAAAAGTTAATTTTTTTAAATAAAATTTTTTAAATTCAGTTGGATCCAGAAAATTTAATTTAAGTTTTTTAAAAAAAATAATTAAATCATTAAAAATTAAAGAAAACCTTTTTCCAATTTATCTCCATCAGAATTTAATTTAGTAATTAGAATGTGTGGAGTTCCTGGACCTTTACAATTTAAAATTACAAATTGTGTCGATAAATTGTTGTTATTCTTTTCATTTGGTGAAAAATTACTTTCATGGAATGTACAATTAATTGATATATTACAAGTCAAACAAATTGGGTCAATTGAATGAGAATCCTTTAAAAAAGTTATTTTGAAAAAAAAATCAGAAAAATCATACAGGAAATGAAGGAATTACATAAAGATGTCTTTGCGATGGTAATGGGGCTGCTGCAGTGAAATAACTTTAAAAATAAATTTTAATTAAAAATTTATAAAATTATAAAACATTTTTTGTCGTTCATGGCTTAACCAATTTATTTTTTCAACATCAAAATTTCCAGCTGGGAGAAAAGCTGAAAATAATTTAAAGAATTACAAAATTAAATTTTTTAATTATTTTCTTACTTTCTCGACCACGTTCAAATCCATCAGAAACGTTAATACATGCCTAAAATTAAAAATATTAAAAAATTTGAAAGGGATTGATTAAATATAAATAAGGTAGCCCATTATAAATTTTAGAAAAATTTCTGGGAAAATTCCAAAATAAGAAAAAAATAAAAACAGAATTGTTCCACTAAAAGATAATATAATTTAAATAACCAACCAAATGTGTAAAAACATTTTCTCCATTATTTGAAGGTCTTCGATGTGGCAATAAAGTATAGAAAGCATCTGATGAATAAAAACGTACTTTACTGTCTTCTGGTTCAGCCCAAAGATTTAAAATTAAATTTGAATTTGTTTCAATTTTTAAATTTGGAGAAGCTTCTGGGCCATTAAATGATGGAATTTTTCCATAATTTAAATTATTAAAAGTGAATTTTTGAGTTAAATTAGGTAAACATTTTGATGAATTAAATGAACATAAAGAGAAGATTATCTTTAAAAAGAAAGGTTTAAAAAAAGTAAAAAGTAAGAAAAACTTGATTTTGATATCTATTTGCCCAAACAGCAATTAAAATTTGTTGTCCATATAATTCAACCCATTGAGCAGAAAATAGATAAATACGAGAACTGAAAAAGAAATTTAATTTTTTTTGCAGTTTTAAGTAAGATTTGCGGACAGAAGTTGCGGACAAATTTGGAAACTACCAATGAAAATCCAGAATCCTCTCCCTCAATAAATGTTCATACTTTACAAAAATCTTAATCACCCAACCCCAAAATTTGAAGTAAAATTTTTTCACCTTTCAGGAATTCCTTCAACATTTATTCTCTTTAATGTTCCATCACCTTTACTCCAAATACTCAACCAAATTTGAGGCAAATGTTTTTCATCAACTTTAGGATAAGGCTGTTTTCTAACATTTGGATATTGATGATCTGAAAAATATAAAGATTTTTCTGAATAATTTTTAAAAAATACGTGCAAACTGCATTATAGGCACATGAGGTACTTCTCTATTATCGATTGTCAAAAATGCTAAGAATTGTCCATCTTTTGACCACCACAGTGCTTGTGGAGTTTGTAGAATTTCTTCTTCATATAACCAATCAGCTACTCCATTCAAAATATCATCGGAAGAGTCATTAGTGATTTGTTGACTTTTAAGGGTCAAAGGATCTGATTGATAGAAGACATTATTATTGTAGACGTAAGCCTAAAAAGATGAATAATTTTTAAAAATGAAAATTAGGATGAAAATGAAAATTAAGAGAAAAACTAACAAAATCGTCTCCCTTTGGATTCCAAGCCATAACTTTAACATTTTCTTCTCCACTCTTTTCTGGTCCAACATTTTCGAAAGTCCTTAAAAATCAAAATTTTAATTTAAAAAAAATTAAACATACTCAGTCTGTGTGTCGTAAATTCGAAAAGTGCTGCTTTTTGAAGAACGTTTACCGGTATAATAATGAAAAATTAAATACCGAGCATCCGATGAAACGTCAACAGAATTGGGCTTTCCATAGCGAAACTAGAAAAATAAAGTATTTAATTTTATTAGAAATTAAGCTTAAAAAATTTTTTCAAAAATAATTTTACATTTTGAAAATTTTTTGGCATTATAACTTTAAGGGGAAAACCTAGAAAGTAAACGATTTGAAAGGAATCGAACCAAGCGGGGCAAAATAACACTTAAACCACTACACCACGAAAATTAACCAACAAATTAATTTTTTATGGGTCATTTCGGCGCACTAGTTTTGGCGCCATCTTAATTTTTTTGTTTTTATTTTTCTCTTACCAACCAAATCTCCTTCCAAATTTTTCCATTCCCATTTTGTTGTCTCTTCATCAATAAGTTCCAATATTTTGATACCTTCTGTATATTTAACTAATAATCGTCTACTGTCAATCCATTCAAGAGATTCAACAAAACTAAGGAATCGAAGTGAGAGAACATCTGATAATGAAATTCTTTGTTGAGGTTGGTCTGCGTCGATTAGAGCTTTAAAAAAGAAAATTTTATTAAATTAAGAACTCATGAATTTAACCCCCGTTATAAGAGTCGGGGGTTAATGTTCTTGGGTGGGATGTCCTCCCTCTTCCATATGGTACCTCTCTCCCATTGTAACATAAAAAACCCCATCCTTCATTCCCATTTTTCCTGACATCAATGGAAGGAGATCCCCATCACCCGAGCCCCTTCAGACAAAAAATCCAATAAAATAAAAAAACCATACGAGGCGAAAGAACAAGAACAGCCAAAGCAATTAACGAACACATAATTGCAATAACTAATAAAGCTGTAATAATTCCACGCCAATTACGTTCCTGATGACCGCCAAGGGATGATTCCTTTAAGGAAAATAATAATAATTGAGATGATGGTGATGATTTTTGTATTTTCATTTTTTATGAATGTTCATAAAAAGGGAGGGATTGACAATTCTTTTTTGAGAGAAAAAAGGAAAGAAAAAAAAATATTTTTGGAGAAGATTTTTTAAAGGGAGAGAGAATTAGTTATTTATTGAAAAATTAGAAGAATAAGAGATTTAAAAGAAATCGAGACAAAAAATATTTTTTAAATGAAAGACGATCACCGTGTGAATTTTTAATAAAAAACTTCTGTTTTAAAAGAGAATTTAAAAAGCAATTTAAATTAAAAATATTAAAAAAAAAATATTTGGAGAAATGGGGACGTTTCGGCGCGAATTGTAAAATTATTAAGAAAAAAATGAAATAATTACAATCATGAACTTTTGAAATATTTAATAGAGTTTATCAATAAACTCTTTTTAAAAAAATTTAGGAGACATAAAAGTTCACGTGTTAAGTAAATTTTTAAATAAATAATATTCTCAGGAAAATAGTAATAGAATAAAATATGTACAATCAAAAAAAAAGGAAGTAAAAAAAGCAAAAGAATAAAATATTTACCTATTTAAGCTTTGTAGAGAAATAAAAATATAAAATAACAAAAATTATAAAGAAAAGAAAAAAAACATTTTCTTTTCTTTTTCCTTAAAAGAAGCAAGCAAACAAATTAAGTGAAGAAGAACACTTATTCAAAAAAAATAAAATCAAAGGCCATCAATAAAGCGATAATTTTGTATAAATAAATATTAGAAAATGTGATATTAAATAAATAAAAAAGAGACAAAAAATAATATGTACATATTGATAGAAAAAATATATTTTTTTAAATAATCGCAGTTGGTGGCCTGAGAAAAGTTGAAAAGAGATTTGGACGCCACATTTGGACGCCAAGATGTTAAAATTGTTAAAATTTTTAATTCAAGAAAATTTGTATAAAATAGACTTAATAAAGATTTTAAATTTTCGATCAAATGAATGATGGATGTTTACAATTTCAATGAAATTTATAGTCAATAAATTATAAATTCAATAAATCTTTATTAAATTTTTTTAAATCATCATCCCTACTAAATTTTTTGACTAAAACTTTAATTCTATTTTATGACATTTAAATGTGAAATTTTGGTTTTTATTTTTTTCATAACAATTTTTAAAATAGAAAAACCAAAAATTCTGAAATTTATAAGGAAGATAGTTAATAATATAGAAAATATACAAAATTTAAAAGTTTTAAGTTCACGAGAATATTACAATTTATAAATTCGCGCCATTACGCTCCGCGCCGAAATAACTTTAACCAGCGGGAAATGTTTTAGAAGTTTTTGTATTTTTAAAATAATTATTCAAACTCTTCTTTTCTTAAAAATATTCACAGCATGTTTTTTAACAAAAAATTCTTTTCAAAAAAAAATAAAAAAAAACACCTCATCTCCAATTGTTGGGTCACCACCAAGTAATTCAACATCTTTAATTCCCAAACTGCTACTTCTTGTTGTCATAAATTTTGTTCTTTTTTTTATCAAGAAAATATAATTTTTAAAATAAATTTGTCGTTTTATTTTTAGTTGTTAAATTTCTTTTCCGATTAACATAAATTAAATAAATAATCCAAAGAATTTATTTTAATTTATTTTTTATCAAATAAATCAATGGAATACTTCTCATTTTTTTAAACATTTTTTGTTCGATAATATTTTGTCAATTTGCTGCCAGAATAAAAAAGAGAAAATTGGTTTACAATGTTAAAAGAAGTTGGCTTCATTAGTGCGCCTTGTTGGTTCAGTTGGATTAAAAAGGGATAATAGAGTCTGGAAAAGATAAGAAAAATTTTTTCTGAATTACTTAAAACAAAAAAGTTGATTTTGATTATAAAATACAAAATTGAATATAGTGCCATGCCTGTACTTGCACACATATTGGTCAGTCCCAATTGGAAGGTTTTCTCCTAAATCTCTCATAGGATATCTTGCCACCTGCCATCTCAAAGAACGGAGTATCTTATGAAAGCAATAGATAATCCTCTCTCTTTTCTCTTCTACAAAATATATTTAAGTCTCAAATAGCCTTTAAATTCATCAACCCTTTTAAATTTTATCGGTTTGTTTTTTTATTGGCCAACAGGCGCTACCAAATTTAAAGGAAAATAAAAGAAAAGAACACTAAAATATATTTAAAAAGAGTAGTCAGCTGTTCCAAAACAAAGTAACAAAATAAGCCTCTAAAGGACATAAAATATTATCGAATATATTTTACATGAAATAAGAGAAAAAGCACGCAGATAAAGGAATTATGTACATATTTATATGATAAATTGAAAAAAAATAAAAAGAAAAACTTAAATAAAAAAATATTATAAAGTATGTATTTTGTATATCTTTATTTAATTATTGTATTTGCATAATAAAAATATTTTTTTGATCCTTTTTCCCGTTGAACAAAATTAAAAAATTTTTGCGGATGTGGCTGTATCATCAACTGCGAAACGACTACACAAGCGGGACTAGTTGACCTCCTGCCTCCACTGCACGTATTTAGGCCCCGTGCAACCTCCACTCAAACACATTACCCGTTAAGGCATGCATTTATACTCCTGGGCACGATTGGTATTTGTTTGTTTTATTTGTGTTTGTTTGGTTTGATTTGATTTGCTTTCGCTTAGTGCTTTATTGAGTTTTTTGTTTAAAGCCTTCTGCGTCTGCGTCCCACCGTGAGGCGGCCTCAGCCTCAACTGGCACCCACCGAAGGCACACCACATCCATGCAAGACTCAAAAATATTTTTTTATATATAATGGGAGGAAAATATTTTCTATTTTCCTCGATGGGTTGTAAATAATGTATTTAGATTATATAAAATATTTATTTAATATTTAACTCTTTTCTGCTTTTTTCTCTCTTCTCTTTTCTCTCTTTTCTATTTATTTTTCTCTATTTTACTTACTTTGCTAATTCGTGCACTTTGTTTAATGTAGCTTTTCTATTATCAAAACTTATAAAAATCTTGTTACCTGGTTTTTTCGATTTTTAAAATTATAACTATGTATCCTTCAATCTTTTGCTTTCAATATCAACAATTAAACTTAATCGCTTATAAAACAAACAATTTGTCAGGAAAATGACACGAAAATGGACTTTTTGCCAGGAAAAAGGCGGTTAAAATATATCACTAAAATAACAATATTTAGGACCAAAATGTGATTTTTCCGTGCCTTTGCGATCAAAAATTCCAAAATTTTCGCAAAAAAAAATTATGTAAAATACCTATTAATATTTAAAAATTAGTTGAAGATTCCTATACGTTATTTTAAAATATTAAAAAAAATGATCTTTATATAAAAGATCATAAAATAAAACCTTCTATTTAAATATGTATTTATTTAAAAAATAAATAAACTGTTAAATATGGAAAATATATACAAAAATTTTATTAAAATTATGATTGGAAAAAATAGTGGATATTTATTTAGTAATTCACTTTGGAGAGACAAAATGTTACAAAAAGATATAAATGAGAGATAAAAGTATGAGAACGGAATTAACTCAAAGATTGCCTGGACAGATTAAAATAAATGAAGTTGAAAAAAAAAAGTTTTTTTAATTATTAATATGATAAATTATTTTGTTTTTTTTTTGAAATTTTTAATTAAATGGAGGGATTTAATTTATTTAAATTTATATATTTGGGAAAGATTTGGAAATAACCTCGAAGATGGCAAACATCAAAATATCGAACAAGCGATAAAAAAACTTACAAAAAATTTGTTTGATAACTTAAGGTGTGTAAAAAGACAAACTAAAACTAAAAACTAATTAAACAAAAAACACAAAACAATTTCAAAACAATTTATTTCAACAAAATTCAAGCAAAACAAAATATACATACAAGCATTATAATAAAAAAAATAACAGAAAATAATACAAGGTGAGTTTTACTAAGAAAGCAGTTACAATAAGAGAGGGACAAATTATTGGAGGGTTTACAACTATCAAGAATAGAGATCATCTATTGAGGCTCATCTATCTGAAGAATGAGTCAACGGCAGCTCCAGTTGGCGGCGGTGGAGCGCGTCCTCCTCCTCCTCCCTGCTCCCAATCGTATGGCCTCTCTGGGATGCGGTTGTTTGTCAGGTAGTCTTTCAGCATCTTCATGATCCATTTGTAGTCGGGGCGAGTGTAGAACTTCAGACTGTCGATGTGCTTGAGCAATTGGCCGAACTCAGGAGGACAACCGTCGATGAGACTTCTCACAGCCTGCTTCCTCGTCTCGATATCCATACTGGGCATTCTCCGTTTCTTATATTCGCCGATCTGCAAAAAATGTTTAATGTTATTAAATAACGAGCAGCTTGAATATAAATTCTCACCATGTTCATGTCGCCGATGTTCCCCCATGGCAGTGAACCACGATATACTTCCACGAGCATGTAGAACCAAGACTCCAGGTCGTCCTTTCGAGAATACTCCCTGTTGATGTGCGCAGAGATTGCAGCATAGCGTGGTGAGCCGCGGAAGTTTGAGGCCTGTCTTGGTCGACGCAGAGATCCCTAGAAAAAGAAAAATAATTTATTTCTAAACGCTAGAATTCACATCCTCGCGCTTGAATTTCCGCGCCATGCCAAAGTCGAGGAGATAGAGGACATCAAGCTGGTTCTCATCAGCGCGTCCAATTGCTGCGTTCGCTGGTTTGAGGTCCCGATGAAGGTAGCCGATCTCGTTGAGAGCTCTGATTGCGTTGACCATTTGGACTGAGATTCCAATTGCAGTGCCGGGAGTGAAGCGTCGACCTGGCCGCTCCTCAATCAGCTTGTCCAAGCTCTTTCCGACCAACGCCATGCTGAAAAAGCAAAATTTCTAAACTCATGGCTATTCCCTTGGCTCTTACACTACGTAGTTGAATGTGACGCTTCTGCCTGTTGGATCTGCTTGCGTGTCACGTCCAATGTCATGGCATTTGGTGAAGTGCCTGCCCTCTTTGAGCCGGTGAAGATCCTGTAGAACTTGGGCCTAGAATTAAAAAAAGATTTTTAGTGGAATGAAAAATATCTTTAAAAAATATCTTACCTCCATTGCCAGAAGAGGTGGATTTGCATTGAGCGGTTCTGTTTTGAGCGCAGCAGTAAGACCCGTGTCGTCTTTGCAGAGATACACGGCACCGAACGCTCCGGCTCCCAACTTCCTGGTGATGGTCCATTTGTTGCATCTTTGTCCCGGTTGGAGTGTGACCAGTTGTTCCTCGC
>ABLG01000851.1:0-15782 GCA_000172435.1 Meloidogyne hapla | reverse complement strand
TATAATCCTCTTTGACCATTTTGAGACTAGAAAAATAGGAAAAAAGGGGGAGGGGGCGTAAACTAGACTATTACCATCAGAATTTTACAGAAATACAATTAATTCGGAATTATTTTAAAATACGTTTAACTCAGAATTATTATAAAATACATTTAAATTAAAATCAGAATTTTACAAAAAATAAATACTAATATAAATCATAGTTATTCTAAAATACATTAAAATCAGAACTATATTAATTATATTTTACTTTTTAGTCACTTCCACTCACCCACCTTTACCCACCAGAAATCGCTCATCAACTTGGTGCTTTCCCTCCCCCTTCACTATCTTCAACACATCCAACAGAATTATGGCTTCGTAATAATTGTTTAACATCAACAATAGTAACAACAAATGGTTGTTCTACTCCTTTATTTAATGGACATTTTTTACATTCTTCTACAACAAATAATGGAGGTGGTGGAGGGATTTTTGCTGCCCCACCTTTACTTTCTCTTTTAACACTTCAACAACAAAATGGAGGTAATGGATATATAAATGATATAAATATACAAAATCAAAATCCTTATCAAATTGGAAGTGGAACAGCCACTGAAGTTTAAAAAATATTTTTTAATTAAAAAATAATATAAGGAGTAAAAATTATGAATTTTTTTTTGTTATATAGAATTTAGTTTAATTTATATTTAAATTTTAAATTATTTTTTAAATCGATTTTGAATGATTTTCTTGAAAATACAAATATTTTATATTTATTTGTTCGAAAATATTATTTTTCTGTTATTCATAATTCTGATATTATTATTATTTTATTCACATTTTATTCACATCAATTTATTCTAATCATTTCATAAATTTATTATAAGTCAGACCTCTATTTTATGGACGGTAAAGATTTATTTTTAAAATATGGATATTAATATCAAGATTATATTCAAATCCTCTCCGAAAAATATATTTTTTTAATTTTCACTAAAAATTTAGTCGACGTCCTTATAATAAAATCTAGCCATAGTTAACCTTACTTTTTCATCCATTTGTTCATTGTGGAAAAAAATTATATTGTGATTTTATTCTAAATAAAATAGAAAAGGTCTGACTTTACTATAACCACATAAATATTAAAAGACAATATGGGAGAAGGAAATAATTAAAATTAGAAAATAAAAGAATTGTAAAAAAATATTTAATTATTCCTCTCATATTTTCAAAAACAAAGGAATATAATAACTACCATTATTTGACCAGTCATTTCAATTTATTTACCACTTACCACAAAACAAAAAATCACCACAACTTTTTGGTCGATTGCTGTGATATTCTAATATTAATTTTTAAAAGATTAGATAATTTTTTATTAAAGAAAAATTCTTTTTTGATGAAGTAGGACAATTAAGTCGTTCATTAATTAAAATAAAAAAACTTTTTAAAATTTCTAATCTTTTAATTAATTATTTTTTGCATAAGTTAAGCATAATATTTTATATATATTTAAATTTATTTTTATAAAAATATTTGTTATTTTTTTTTCACAAAAATTTAATTTTTCTTTTTAACTATTAAAATTAATTAAATAATTTTTTTCTGAATTTTACAATTTTTCAAGTTTTTTTTTCTCTAAATAAAAGAATTAATTTAATGGTTAAATTAACAAGAATATATTAAAATAAATTAAAATCTCTTTATTTTATCCTTTCTGCATATTGGGAAGCTTGTAGATTGGAGATTAGTTTTGATCTAAGCTTCCTTTATCCAATTTAATCTTTTGTTTAAAGTGGAGTTATTCTGGATTTATTCAAAATTTAGTAAAATAATACTGGCACAGGCATTACCAAAATTCTTAATTTAGTTGAAGATGATATCTTCCACACAATTAACTGTGGAATTTTTTCATTAAACAATGAAGGGTTAATATAGAGATTTTATTTATTTATTTTTAAATTTCCAATTTAAAAAAGTGCTCTTGAATTATTAATTTTATTTTGCCTTTTTTGTGCATTTATTTATTTAAATAACCAAATGTTGATTAAAATTACCAAAAAATATTATTTTTAATTAAAACATATCCAAAATATTTTTCTAAAAATATTATTATACTTTCAATATAATTTACATTATTTAATATTTACTGAATAAATTATGAAAATTTTGAACTTTAATTATTTATTTAAAATTGACAAGAAAATTTTTTAAATTGGATTTTAATATTTTTATTAAGAGAAAAGGTGAATTGGAAAATCCTCCCCCTCCCCCCTCTTTTGTTCTAATGAAGGTAATTGCGAAATTCTGACTTGAAAATTACCTTAAATGGGAAAAGTAATGAACAGTTGTCCTTTTACTACTATTAATCCTTTTTTGTTTTTGCAAAATAGTTCTTTTCTTCCCAAAATTAATTTATTCAAACATTAAAATTTAAGACTTGAAATTTTTACTTTAAAATTTTTTGTAATTTTACAGATCAAATAAAGATAAAATAAAATAATCGAATTATTTCTCTTTTTGATTTCGTCCAATTTTCTCATTCATCATCAAATAAAGATGGAAAGTTGTCTTAAAAATTTGAAATTTTAAAAAATATATTTTTTAAATTTAAAAAATAATTTTTTTACAAAATATATTTTATTTGTTTATTTACCATTATGAGTAGTCCTTGAAGATTAGATGTTATAAAATGCTCTATCACATTTATCACAACCAAAAGGTTTCTTAATAAATAATTTTGATTGAAATAAGAATTAAAAAACCTGTTCAGTATGAAAATGTAAATGTTGCAATGGACGAGAAAAAAGTTTTCCACAATTAGGACATTCATTTCTTGTTTGGTGTGTTAATAAATGCATAGAAAAAGCAGGCATTGAAAAAAAAACTTTTTCACAACAAGGACACTAAATTTAATCAAATTATAAATTTAATATTTAATTTTTACTATTAATTCAAAATCTGAAACTGAAGATTCTTTCTCTGCCATTTCAGAATTTAATTTAAATTTTCTTTAAGAAATCTAAAAAAATTATTAAAAAAATTTTTTTATTTAATAAAGTAAATTTATTTTGTTTAAAATAAATTAAGAAAATAAATATTTTATATTTATATTATCTAAATATTTCAGAAAGGGGCGGGAAATATAAATTTATATGCCAAAAAATTATGAGAATGTTTTGGAGGAGAATATTTTAAATATTTTTTTTATATTTTTTAAATAAAAGATGGGAAAATGTTGTTAAGGAATATCTTTTTATTTTAAAAAAATAATCATTCAAATAATTTATTTTTAAAAGAAATTAAAGAAAAATATTTAAACTACTTAATATTTAGACAAAAGTGAATAAGAATGCCCCTTTCCCTTAAATCTAATTTATAATTTAATCTTTTATTCTAGCTTTGCTTTGATTGAGGAAGGGAAAAGGTGAAGATTACATTTAACTAGTTAATCCCTTTGCCTTCACAAATAATTCTTTCTCTTTCTTAAATTAATTTAAAACGATTCTTTAAAATTTACAGAATTAAAATTTTAAATTTAATTTTTAATTTTACAGACTAAAGAGGTAAAATAAAATAGGTAATTGAAATATTTCTCATTTTAATTTTCATTTAATTTTTATTCATTTAATTCTATTCATCATCCTCACATAAAGAAGGAAGTGCTACAGTCATAGAAGAAACTTCTCTAATTGTTGTAATATTGTCAAAACTTTAAAATTTTAGAAATTAATTTAAAAAATTTTCAAGTAATTATTTACTTATTGCTAGTATTTCCACTACTTTCTTCTTCTTCTTCTTCAATATTTTCATCTCCATGTTGTTGTTCAAGATGTTTATTTAAATAACTTTTTAATACAAAAGCACGTCCACAATGAGAACACCGCCAACGTTTTTCAGCTTTTTTTAGAGGGAAAAAATTTAAAAATTTTTACAAAAATTCCAAAAAAAATTTTCAAAAATTCTATAATTTTATTTTTTTTATTTACCATTGTGAGTATTTAAATGTGCTCTAAGATTAGATCTGTCAGAAAATGCTTTTCCACATTTACCACAACCAAAAGGTTTCTTTTAAAAATATTTTTAATCAATTAAGAATTAAATTATTTTTAAAAACCTGTCCAGTATGGCTACGTAAATGTCCTTTAAGTAGCCATGGACGAGAAAAAAGTTTTCCACAAATTGGGCATTTATGTTTAGCTTGGTGTGTTAATAAATGCATGGAAAATGCTGGCATTGATACGTAAACTTTTTCGCAACAAGGACACTAAATTAAATTAAAATAATTAATTATTCCGACTTATCCTAGAATTTATTTCAATCTCCAATTTAATACAATCTCAGACATCTATCATAATTTGACATATCATAGCCGGAAATAATGTTATCTAATTAATAGATATTCCACTCTCCTAATTGTCTTTGTGATTTGATACTTGGAATTTTTGAGGGGATAGAGACATGTCTTCTGAATTGACTTCCTTGGGAATAATCTATTTCTGAATTCGGGAATTTAAATATCATTGGGGACGAGGATAAACTCTATGTTACCTATATATTTTTAATTTATTTAAAATTTTTCTTTTTTTATTTAAAAACCTTTTTAGCATGTGGACTATCAATAGGTCTGTGTGTTTGTTTATGACGAGAAAGATTTGAACTAGTAGCATAACTTTTACCGCACTCCGCGCAAATATGTTTTGATGGAGAGAATTTGGGTTGTTGTAAAAGAAGGGAAGGTAAAGGTGGAGGAGGAGATTTTGGTAAGGGTGGAGCATACTGAAAATAATGAGTATTTATTGAAAATAATTTTTGTAATTTTAGAATATGTAGGAATATTGAGTAAATTAGTAATAATATTAAAGCGTCACTAATAAGATAGAAAAATTATGGAAGGTTTTAATGATATATTAAAAATTCTTTATCTCTTTAAATTAATAATTTTATTTAATTTTATGTGAGATTGTGATAGAAAATGGCTCTTTTTAGACAAATTATATCTCGTTATCAGAAACCCGTTAATGACAACCACTCGGTATAGGAGACATTGTTTGTGGTCTTACTAATATTTATTAAATTTAAATTTTTATTTAAATTTAAACCTCTAAATATAAATATTCACTTCCTTCTCTCTTTCTCCCTTTTATTTTACCCCCACCATTTCTCCGTCCATCTGTAAGACTAAGTTGACCTTCTTCCATAAAATAATCAACATTTTCTATTTTTTGATTAAATTTTGAATTTTTTGGAATTAAATGAATTTTATTTTTATTTTTTTTAATTTCTTTATTTTCCTCTTTTAAAAGTAGTTCATCTATTGTAAATTCTCTTTTATATTCTTTTTTAATTTGTTTTGAATTAATTCCAACTTTACTTTTCTTTACAATTTTGGTGGAGGAAAATGTTTGTGTTGAAGGGGATAACTTTGTTGATATTAAAGATGTATTTGTTTTTATTGGTGAGAGGAAAACATTACTGCTGCTACAAGGTGTTGATAATATTCTAAATATTTTTTTAAATGAATTTTATTTTTGTTTGGTTTGAAAAATATTTTTTTTTCTCAAAAATTCAGATTAGAGGGAAAATTGAATTTTTATTTATTTTTTATTAATTAAATTTTTTAATATTTTTTAATTACCCTTCTGTAGCATTAGAAGGAAAAGTTACTTGAGGACAATAATTATTACTATTTGATGATATTGATGTTAACCATTGTTGCCGTTGCGCAGATACTAAAATAATTTTTTTTTAAATTTACAAACTTAGTTTTAAAACTTTAAAAACTTATTAGAATATTCAAACAATTTACAAACTTAAAAAGTTTTTACTTCATTTTTATTTCTTTCAAGTTTTTGAAAAAAAATATTTTTATTTTCTATCTATTAAAATTATTTTGCGTGCTAAAGCATTCTTATTAAAAAATAAAAATTTCAATTTTATTCTTTTATTCGAAGAAATTTTTCATTTTAAAATTAAAAACTAATTATTGGAATTTTTTTATAAAAGGTTAAAGTTTTTACAAACTTGAAATTTTAAACTTTATAATTACAAACTTAAAAAAATTATTTAATTCAAGTTTATTTTTGTCTAATTTACAATCAAACTTTTTTTCAAACTTTTCTTAAAACTTTAATTTAAAAATAAACTTAAAACTTAAAAAAGTTTTGAACTTAAACTAAAACTTATTACAAACTTGATTTTTACAAATACATTAATTACAAACTCAGACTTTAGTTTATTCAAGTTTATTTTATTTATTTTACAATTTGCGATACAAATTTTTACAAACTTTAATTTTAAAAATACAGTACTGGCGGGATTGCAAACTTAAAAACTTATTACAAACATTAAAAAATATATTTTACAAACTTAATTTCTAAAGATAATTAATTATAAACTTAAAAACTTAATTTTTTTTTCAAATTTATTTTATTTATTTTACAATTTACAATCCAACTTTTCATATATTAATTTTAAAAATACGTTATTATAATTTAAACATTACAATATTATTACAATTACAAATATTCCAACCTTGTTCTTTAATTAATTTCTGCTGTTGAAGTAATAATAATAAAATTAATTGTTGATTGTTTTGTTGTTGATTATTGTAAATAATTGTTGGTAATGTTTGTTGAGGTAAATTTAAATTATTATTCTGTTTATTTATTTGTTTTTGTATTTTTTGTTGAATATTTAAAATATTTATAGTTTGTTGTTGTTGTCTAAAATATTTTAATATATTATTATTTGAATTAATTATTATAGGTGTTGCTGAAGATGTTGATGGAGAAATGTTATTGTTACAATAATTATTCATAAATTTTAATTTTATTTTTAAATTTAATCTGAGATGCTTTAAGCAGTTAATTTATGTCATATTAATTTTTTTGCTTAATTCAACGGAAAGGAATAAAAATATAATCAATTTATTAAATTTTAAAATCTAAATTTAAATATATTTGAACGTGGGATGAATATAGAGATAAAAAAATATAAAAAATAATGGATAGATAAACGCTTAAGAATTTATCAGAGATTTTATTTAAATTTTTTATTTTAGTTTAACAAATTTTTTAAAATAAAATAATTTAAATTATCTAAAATTTTCTTCATAATTTTTACTGACCTTTTATGACCGGTTGAATATTTATAAAATGTTGAAAATGCTTGCTTTTCCATGAGGATTGGAGGAAGGGGGTGTGGCCTGTGAATGAGAGAAAAAGCACAAATACTGTATTCTACATTTATAATTTACTCTTTTTTTTTACTTAAAATTTAGCTAAATCTTGATAAAATAAAAATTTGGGAATGACAACAATTTTGAAAAGTCCAATAAAAATAACATAATTTTATAAAGTATTTATAAATATTTTCTAATATTCAAGAAAATCTGAGAATTTATATATCGTTCCAACAATCCAAACAAAAATTTTTTTTGAAATTTAAACTAAATTTATTTTTAATAATTAATATATTTAAATATATTTTTAATTATTTTCCGTTTTGCTAAAATCTATTTTTAAAATTGAACAGATAAAAAACATAACTAATATTTATATTTTTTAAATTTATTTTTAATAGAGCAATTATTAAAAGTATTCATATTTATAAAAAAATGTGCAAAGATTTAATTTAAAAAAAGTATGTTTTTTTAATTACAGATATTTTTGTTTAAAATTAGTATTTTTCCTTTTAAATTTAATTTTTGTTTTGTGATTTTTTTTAATAGATTTTATTTAAAGACAGCAGACTTTTTAAATAAAAAACAAATTCCAACTCAATAATTTATATAGGTAGTTTATTTAAATTTTTAAAATTATTTATTCTTAAAATTATTTAATAAAATTATTAATTAAAAATTTTAAAATTATTTTTTTTTTAAATTGCCAAAAAAAAGGCTAAGAACAAATTCCCAATTATTTTATAAAAATTGGGTCGAGAGCCAAACATTTGTTGGGGGTTATAAGCAGGTGAAGGAGGGATTTGTAAGCGAGAAGATGGAAAAGGGGTAACGAGAAAAGGGGGTAAATTTAAAGAGGCCAATGAGCCAACAGAAACACTCCATAAATGTAAAGAATGGTGTAAAAGACGTTTTTATAGAGAGAGGGGGATATATTCTATATATTCGCAAAAATATAATTTTTGTTATTTAATTGATATGATATCTTTGGAAGTTATTTTACTTACTTTTGGTTTTTTCAAAAAAAAAATAGAAGCTGACAATTAACATTAATATTAAAAAGTTTAGCAAAGGACCTGTGGTCCAGGCCAATTTACGGAGCTACTATTTAATAAAATTTATTAATTTACATCTATTAGATAAAGGTGTAGGATGGCCTTTCCCTTAAATTTTCATTTTTATTTAAAAACATCCAAAAATCAAGCGCGAATAAATGGGTCATAAAAGAAACGGTAGGAGAGGGCAGATGGGTGAAAAAGCTGAAAAACACAAGAAAAGGGCAGGTGTCTTTTTTGTATTTCCTTCCCCTTTCCCTTTAAATTTTTTTCTTCTTCAAATTGAGGGGAATGACCATCCAACGGCCGGCCATCAGTTGCGCAATTGGTCTTTTTCCTTCCTCCTTTCCCCTCTTCCTTCCAATTCTCGCGCTCATGGCCAAGAAAGAAAACGAATGTATTGGGATTGTAAAAAATATATATTTATTTATATGTTGTTCCAATTTTTAGGAAGGATTTTCTCGTCTCCGACGATTAATCTTTTCCATAAATCCTTTATTTTGGTTAATCTTATTAATAAATTGTTGAAAATAAAAAAAATATTTTTACTATATTTTAAGAAAATTATTTAATATTAAATAATTTAAAAAAATATTTAAAAATTTTGAGATTTTTCGAGCTTATTTTTTTTGTTTCAATTTTTCAAAATTGAAATTATCTCAATTTTGAAAAACAAAAAAAAATCTAAAAATTAAAAACTTTTAATAAGTCAATAAATGACTTGTTAATTGATTTAAATGATTCTTCTTCATTATATTTTCTCTCTCTTCCACTTCAAAAAATAAAAGTTTAAAAACTACTCCTCACGGATGTCAAGAGTTTTTATATATTTTTCTTTCCATTCCATTAAATAAAAAATAAATAGCAGAGAATCTTTAAAATTTTTCTAACATTCTTTTAAACACAGCTGGGCCAATTAAAAAAATTTTTTTAACTATAGAAAACATCTCTCGTAAGAGATCACTTTGCACTTAACAGACAATAAAAAAAATAAAAAATATTTATTGAAAAAAAATTAAAAAAATAAAGAAAAATAAAAAATAAATTAAAATTATTATTTTTTAAAAAAATATTTTCTTTTTAATTGTTTCTGGAAAAGAGCAAAAATTATAACCATTCACAAGCAAATATAAATATTGCGCAACTAAAAATGCTATTTATTTATTTTTCTTCCAAGAATATTGTAATTTTTTAAACAAAACTAGTAATTTGATAATATTAAATACAGTCAATTAATAAAAATAAGAAAATATAAAAAAATTAAATTAATTAAATATTATTTTATTTTATTTTTTTAATTTTATTAATATATAGGTGTCAAATAAATTTAAATAATTATTTTTTGACTGAACTTTCGAAAAAAAAAATACAAAAAAAAATATAAAAAAACAAAATTTAATAAAAACATTGCCTGAACATCTGGAATATTTTTGTTTTAATTAAAGAAAAAAAAACAAATTTGTGTTTTCTGATTTTTTAGTTAGGTAAATGTTTTATTTAAATGAAAGATTTTATTTTTTTAATTATATTCTTAAACAATTAAATTAAGAAATTATTAGACAATAATATATTTAAAATTTTATTTAAATTTTATTCAAAACACATTATGCTCTTTATTTTAATAAATTTATATGCAAATGTGCGCGGCCTATAAAAAAAGAAAATAAACCAAAAAAGGACAGAAAAAAAAGAAAATGAAGAGAAAAAGCTAAAAACAAAAAAATTCTTTCTTTTTTCAATTTTGTGCCAATTACATAATCCTTTTTGGCGCTTCTATTTAAAATAAATAAATAAATATATTTTTATTTAAAAGCGAGAATGATTCCATAGGGAAAGATTTCAAACAGAGAAGGGAGGAAATGGATGACAGTTAAATGAACGGACACAAAAAAAATAAAAAGAGGACCGCTTCTTTTATTTTAGAAAGAAAATGATGCAAACAAATAATGAAGTGTTTGTGACTAAATGAATTAATTAATGAATTAAAATAAAGAATATTAGACTAATTTATTTTTAAATAATTTTAAATAATTTCTAAAATTCTAGGAATTTTTAAAAGTTAATTTTATATTTTTAGAGATGAAAAACTTAATTATGAATAAAATATTAATAAATAAATTAAATTTTTATTAACATAATTTTTCTCATTTTTTGATTTTAAATATTTTTAATACATCAGGTTTATTCATAAAAAAATTATAATTTCAATTTTTAAAATTAAGAATAGGTATTTGTTTCAATTAATTTGAAGGAAAAAAAAGAATAAAGTTTTTTTAATAAAATAACTTCCAAAAAAGATAACAAATCTTTTTAGATTTTTAAAAATAAAATTAAAAATAAAAGCCACTTCATTTACTAATCCTATTCCAATATATATATTTGTAAAACCAACCAAAAAATTTATTTTTTACATCAAAATTGCCGACACCGCGGGAGTCTTAACAGAAAAAAATTATAAGAAAAGGCCAAAATGACTAAATAATTCTTCTTTTAGTTTTGTTTTTAGATAGAATGATAGGATTATTTGAAAGAAACATGAAAAAAAAGTAAAGGAAGGAAAAATAAAATACTGTGGAAATTAAGAAAAATATTTTTTTTTAATTTAAATTTAAAAAATATTTTTTTCATGGTTTTTTAAATAGATTTTTCTGAATTTTTTAAAAAAAACTAAAAAAAAATTAATTTTAAAAAATATACAAAAAATACAAAAATCACTAGAAAGAATTTATCCCATTCATTTTCTCGTCGGATCATCTTCACAAAAAATAAGACTATTATTATTTTTAATTTCCTCATCATTCCTCCAGTCAAAATATAAAATTTATCAAAATACTCGATTCTCTTATTTTTAAATTTCTTATGCTTTTAAAAATAAAAATAATTTTGACAAAAGATAAAATCAAAAAATAAATAAAATATTAAAATAATTTAAACAAATGTGGAAATTGGTTGACTAGGGAATTTGGGAATTATAAATGTGACATTTAAGAATTTTAAAAATAAAATTTTTAGTGTTGCTTTTTATTATAAAATATGGAAAATTAAAATAAATAAATAAAATAATTTTTTGTTAAATTAAAAATAGAAACTTATGATTTTTTTCTGATCTTCTGTTATTTTTTCTTCTCAACAATTATTTTCCACCAGTTTTTAGTATGCTCCCCAAAATTAAAAAAAAAATTAGTAAACACAAAACCCAAAAATTGGGTCAGTAGGGCAGTTGTGCTGCTTCTCTTCACGGGCGGTGCTTGTAATAAGGTTTGTTTACATTTTATCTAGTTGGACAATGTTAGAGAAAAAGTATAAAGCAATTTTTTCAAAAATGAGTAGGGACAGCGGATGAACGGTGAATTGTCTGATGAAAGACTTAAATTCACCGGCTGGCTAATTTAATTCTAAAAAGCGTTGCTTTTAGTTCTTATTTAGTTTAGTTAAATATCCGGTCATCTTCACATTGATTTGAAGTGGATTTCTTGTGAAAGAATGAATAACTTCATCACGTGATTAGTGGCATGAATACTGTTTAGTTTCATCTTTCTGATATGGTTGTATTCGGATGGAGGGCTTCAGAGTTTGAGATTCGCTAATTTTTTTATCAATTAACTTTTTGAAAAATATTTAAAAAACAAAAAGAAAATTATTTGTTTTTTTCTCAATTTTTTCTCGGTTGGAGATTTTGGCGATTTTTTGACATTTTCTAATTTAATGTATGGCCAGGTTCAAAAAAATAATTTAAAAAAAAACATCTTCCTTCAGCCTAATTCCAAAAATGCATTCAAATAATAAATACCTAATGAAAAAAAATTTATTAATTATTTTTGAATAAATACAAATAAAAATATAATTAAATAAATAAAAAATAAATTAATAAATAAAAATTTAATATTTTCATTCTTTTCTATTATAACGTATCACCATTCTACACAACATATTAACTATTAGAGATGCAAATAAAAGGCCAAGACAAAGTGAAGTAATTCCAGCTATTGGGCCTTTCATAGATAAAGAAGTGCAAGAAGGTAAATTAACTGTTTAAATTTAAAATTATATTATTTTTCGATTAGTTGATATAAATGTCAATTAAAATTAAATTTTGGTACTTGTTTCTATTTTATTTATTTCCTTTGCTTGATTTATAAGGTTTTTCTATAACTTCCATTTTCCAAAAGAGAATAAACTTTCTTTTTTTAATCAAAACTTTTAAAAAAATTTTAAATGCTGTAAAAGCTCTATTTGAAACCCTGGGTTTTTAATTTTCAAAGGATGGATGGGTTTCTAATAGAGGATGGCTTTATATTTTCAATAGGCCTCTTTTGGTGGGTGTATATTGGAGGTGGGTTTCAATTAGAGCTTTTACGGTGATATTTATTTTTTTTAAATTTTTTACCATTTTTTATTTGTTGATTTAAATCTTTTTTAATAATTGTTTGATTTTCTTCTTTTTCTTTTTGTGAATTATTACATTTATTATTTATTGTTGTTTTATTATTTTCATAAACACAAAAAGATACTTTTACATTAATTTCTGTCATTTCATTTTCTAAAATATTTTTTTCATCTTTTTGAATTAATAAATGACGACGATGAACACGTCGACGCCTTTGTTTAAATGATGAAGGTAAATCAGCTAAAACAGAATCTGGTTGGGAAGTAACTAAATCTGGGCAGAATGGAGGCTAAAAAATTTTTGGAAAATTGAAATTATTTTTTTTAATTATTTTTTTTGATGGAGGACCTAATCAACGCTTTTTTAAATATTTTCTATTTTGTATTTATTATTCACCCTTATGTTTATGTAAAAGGTTTTTAATATGTAAATTGAATTCTGAGTAAAAAATTAAAAATAAGGTTCATTTCAAATAAGTTTTTTTGATTTTTTTTTAATTTTTTTTTGAAAATTATTAATTGTTGCTTGACTGAAAATAAATATACTAAGCAAAATTAATTTTTCTAAAAATTATTATTTTTAAAAATTAATTCTCACAGTTGGTATATTTCCACAAGAACTTTTTCCATTAATTGGATCCTTTAAATCTGTACAAATTTGAATTTTACAACTCAAAGAAAGTTTTGTTTGATCGGGTAATTTAAATGCATGCCAATGGATACGGGCAATATCGTGCTGAAATTAAATTTTATTTTTTAAAAAATTATTAAATATTAACATAAGTATCGTAGTGTGGATGACCAAAAATATTTAAATCTGTTGAACAACTGAAAAAATAAAAATAATTAATTAAAATTTAAAATATTTATTTACCCTTTATGATCAATAACTTCATGTTCCGCTCCAGTTATAGAATTACGTACAAAACAATCACGAACCAAAAATCCAAAAGCATCTTTAAAGAAGAAAATAAATTATATTTCAATTTTTTTTTAATTTTTATTAATTTTCGTAATTTTAAAATTTTTTCGAAATTTTTCGAAACTTCGTCCTTTTGGATTTCATTTCGAGTTTTTCTTTGTTTAAATATTCGTCAACTAAATTAATTTAATTAACCAGTTTCTGGTTGTAAAGAAACTTCAATTCTTAAAGGTTGTCCCATTTGTACTTCATTAACATCAATACCATCCCCTTGTTTGTGATGTTCAACATCCGTAAGTATTCGCATATTTGGTATTGGGAGTGGAGCTTTTTGTAAAAGTTCTGATGGAATAATTCGTAACTAGAATAGAAGAAGAAAAATAAATGAAAATTAAAAATTTTTGGAGGAAAGATTAAAATTGAAATTATAAAAAGAGTCAAATATATTTTCTTTAATTATTTTTATTTATTTATTTTTTTAATTAATTTCAAAAAAATTCTAAAAAAATTCTAAAAAATTAATTAAAACACCTCTTCTAATGCTTCTTCAATATGTGAAGGTATTGGAGGTTTTTTCTCATATCTAACTTTACTTTGCCCACATTGTGCAAAATATGATTGAACAGTAGAAGTACCATTTGGCTGTTCAAACATTACCTAAAAATAATTATTTTTTAATTAAAGGGGAGACTCTTTTTTTATTTTCTATTTATTTTCTTCTCTTACAACAATTTGTAAATGAAATAATTCCATAGCACTTGTTTGATTTTCTGGTTTTTGCTGTTTATTGTTACTAATACCACATTCAGAGAAAGAAAAACTTTACAAAATAAATATTTTTTATTTAAAAATTATTTTTTTAATTTATTTACGATATATTAATATTTAGAGCTTCGTGGAATGTGTGCACACAACTTTAAATTTAAAAATATATAAAAGAAATTAAAAATATTCCAACTTTGGAATTCTCTTCCTGTCATAAGCAAATATTTGTCCGGTAAATGGAAAAATAGTTTTAATTCCAAAGTCAACACCAGTCTCTTCACAAATCACTTTAGCTTTGCCTAAAAGATAAAATAATAATTCCGGAAAGTTAATCAGCAGAAATGATATTGGTAAAAGTTTTCCGGAAAATGTTTATTAAAAGTAGTTCTGGAAAGAATGTTAGAGAACGAGAAATAGTTTTATGTTTTGAGAGGGCTTAAGTATTTCTTCAAAAAACTATTAATTTGTTCATTAACAAACATACCAACAACTCTGTTCGGAACTTGTTTCCTAGGCGGTGCTGTTGTTGTTTGAGGAGGTGCAGAAGGTATTAAAGGAATTGTCGGCCCTGAGGGCATCTCTGGAGTAGCAGATGGAGTAATTGTTCTTAAACCGCCTGGTGTAGTTAAGCTAGGGACAAATCCTCGAGTAGTGAATTCATGTCTGACAAAACCAGTTGTTGGTACAAGTGTGGGAAAGCGAGAACTTCCAGGAACAAATCGTCCAGGCGTAGGGGCTTAAAATGAAAAGGATATTAAAAGTGGATAAAAGCCCAATCTACTTTCAGTAGGTGGACGTCCGGGTGGTGGTGTTCCTGGGACAAACGGAGTCTGAAGAATTGTTGGAGTTGCCGTAGAACGAGGAGGTGGTGTTGGACCACCTAAATTGATAAATTATGGCCATAAAGAAAAAAATCTAACGTTCTGGAGGTTGTGTTCCTGGGAATCTTGGAGAAATTGGAATGCGTGGTGATACACCAGGTGGTGTAGCTCCAGTCGGTGATGTAGATCCCGGTGGTGGTGTAGCTCCAGGTGGTGTAGATCCCGGTGGCGGTGTAGATCCCGGTGGTGGTGTAGCTCCAGGTGGTGTAGATCCCGGTGGCGGTGTAGCTCCAGGTGGTGTAGATCCCGGTGGCGGTGTAGATCCCGGTGGTGGTGTAGCTCCAGGTGGTGTAGATCCCGGTGGCGGTGTAGCTCCCGGTGGTGTAGATCCCGGTGGTGGTGTAGCTCCAGGTGGTGTAGATCCCGGTGGTGGTGTAGCTCCAGGTGGTGTAGATCCCGGTGGTGGTGTAGCTCCAGGTGGTGTAGATCCCGGTGGTGGTGTAGCTCCAGGTGGTGTAGATCCCGGTGGTGGTGTAGCTCCAGGTGGTGTAGATCCCGGTGGCGGTGTAGCTCCCGGTGGTGTAGATCCCGGGTGGTGGTGTAGCTCCAGGTGGTGTAGATCACGCGCGGTGGTGTTAGCTCCACGTGGTTGAGATCCTCGCGGTGTG
>ABLG01000856.1:0-51280 GCA_000172435.1 Meloidogyne hapla | reverse complement strand
TCCTTTTTAAAAATTAATAGATTTCTCAAATAAATGAATTTTACTTCTGGTTATAATTTTTTCTCTAACTAAAATTTTTTTAAAAAAAATTATTTTGTAGATGCCACTCCAGAAATGCCCCTGCTTCGAAATCCCTTTGTTCCGAAGTCGGTTCCATCCCTCTTAAGTATTTCTTGCATTAGGGTGATTGGTGAAACTGCAAGCCACTTTATGGCATTCATTTTCGATCAAATGATGGCTGACATTACTTTATCATGTTGAAAATTCAAATAATAGATAATCTCTAATAATTCGGCATTAGAAATATTTTCTTTCAATTTCAGGCATTAAGTTGGTTTGACCGACGTCCAAGGTGAAAATGTCAAAAAAAGGGTACAAAAAGTAAAATAGAAAAATGGGGGATGTAAAACATCGGTAACCCTGTTTTTACTTCCTTTTAAATAAAAATTGCAGTATACACTTATTGAATGCAGAAAGAGGAAGTTACCTTGGACGTCGGTCAAACCAACTGAATGCCTGAAATTGAAAGAAAATATTTCTAATGCCGAATTATTAGAGATTATCTATTTTTTGAATTTTAAACATTTTAAATGAAATGTCCGCCATCATTTGATCGAATTATGAATCACATAAAGTTGCTTCAGTTTCCCGATTCACCATACTACAATATCTACATTAAATGGATGGAACCAGATTTAGAACAAATGGATCACGAAGGCACGAGTATTTTTGAGTGGCAACGTGCCAAATAATTTTCATAAAAAATTTTTGTTATTTAAATATTTTTTCTTTTATTTTGATATTCGAATTCGTTTGCATGAAGAACGTTTTGAATTGCTTTCCAATCAACACATTTGCCTATCTTAAACACCGACATGCATTTAGAAAAATTGTTGACAAAATTCTCACTTAATGACAAAAGTATCTTTAGAAATTTATTTACTTTACTTAGTTAAGTCACCCATCTTTTCTTATTTTAATCTAATTGGGATATAAATTCTCACCGTCAAATACATTTAAAATAAAAATGAGCTGTTTGTTATTTTGGCATTAAAAGAGGCGGTGCTGGTGGAGGAGGCAACAGTGGAGTGCAAAAAATATCTGATAAGGATTCTGACTGTGAAGACGAAAATTGTTCTATTGTCTTTTTTGTCCTGTCAATCAAAAATGGTGGTTTAGGCGCAGGTGGTAATGAAGGTGGAATAGGTGGAGGAGGAACTAACATAGATGTTAGTGAAGTGACTGATGAAGTGGTTGATGGTTTATCCTTTGAATATCTTGAATAAAAAGTTTAAAGAATTTTTAAAATTTACCATAAATAGAGAAGTAATTTGGAATATTTGTTGTTGTTGTTGAATTTCTTGAGTTTGAATGTAGGACCTTTGTGTTGTTATAGTGTCAGAGAAAATACTTGATGAAGATCTTGAAGTAAAACCACCAATGTATGATTCAGAACTTGAAGGAAATGATGATCTATAAAAATAAGATTTTAAAATCAAAAGAAAAATTCTAACCCAATGTCAGTAATATTAGGTAACAATTTTTGAATAGAAGGCAGTGGTGGGGGTGGAGGAAGAGTAGAAGTTGATGAAATTGTTGTGGAAGAAAACCCACTTTGAGAAGGCTAAAAAATAAATTAAAATTTAAACTGAAAATAATTAAAATCTAACAGCTATTTTAATTTTAATATCTCTAGTAGCAAGTTGCATTGGTCCACTTCGTTTAAATGGTTGTCCACCTTTAGAAGTCACCATATATTTTTCGTTGTCCTCTTCTGCTTCATCAGCCTCTCGTTCTTTTGCCCTTTTTTCTGTTCTTTGTTTCCAACTTTCATGTCTCCCTAAAAGATAAATTTCGATTTAGAAAGTCTTTAATGAAAAACAATTTTAAACAAGCCCAGGAAAAATTTGCCCATTTTTCCTTTTTTTAACCAAATTCTCAGCAAATAATAGATTATATCAATAAACAAAATTTAATACTTTGAAAAAGTTCCTCTTTGTCTGCTTCATCTTCACTACTGCTTACTTTTTCCATTAAATGAGCTGTATTATCTGAAGGTAGAAAGCCTCTCTTTGGCTAAAAATTAAAATAAGTTTTAAATACAAAATTTAAAAAAAATACCCTAAGCATAGGAGCAGTAGAAGAGGAATTTTGTTGTTGTTCCAAAGCTAATGCAAAAGTACTACTCATCCAACGAACAAATGGAACGGGAGCTGAAGAAACTTTAAGTTGTTCATCTTCCATTTGTTTAGATATAGCTTAAATATGAAAATAAAAAACTAAAGGAAACTAATGAAAAAATAAATTTTGAGGAGAAAATTGGGGAAATTTAGAGTATAATTAATTATTAATTAATACTTACTAGCTAACTGTTCCATTGATTTTGTTTTTATAGCCTCCAATAATTCTTCTCCTTTAGGCAATTTCCCTTCCTACAAATAAAATTGAAAAACAGATTTAAAAATTAATTAAAACCATTGCAAGTTTTGTAGCATTTTGTGTTGCAATTTCCAAAAGTTTTTTTCTATCGATTTTTCCACTACTGTCGAGATAATCAGATTTTGGACGCAATGGGCCATAAAAGCGCATAATACCACGTCCCCTTCCACGGCCACGTCTACAGAATTTTAAAATTATTTTAAAATAAATTCCTCTCTTACCCTCTTCCACGCATTCCAGGAACGAAAGTTCCTCTACCACGGCCTCTCCCACGACTAGCAGCTTTGAAATAGGCGAGTGCTTTTCGACCACCTCCAGGCACATATGGTTTTCGTAATGTTGACACTAAATTTGGATTTCGGCCTCTAGAAGATAAAGGAAAGGAACTGGCGGCTTGAGAAGCCAAAGCTTTTTCTTTTTCTATTTCATACCTTAAAAATAATTTTTTTTTAATTATTTATAGATTTTTTATGTTTTGCAAGTAAAGGTTAAAAATAAAAATTAAAACATTCTTACATTCGCCAAGAAGAAACATCAGGGCCATAATCTCGAAGCTTTGGGGCTTTTTCTTTTTTCTCATCATCACTGCTATCACCTTAAAAATATTTTAAAAATTCCAAACTTGTATAAGAGCGTTTACTACATTTTGAATGACTTCTTAATGTAGAAGATGATCTTTTACTACTGCTGCTACTAGCTCTAGAATGTGAACTTTGTGATCTATTTCTTTCAATTGATTTTGATGCAGAACGTGTTAGAGGTGAATGAGGTGATAAAGGATGGTCCCCGTGATGACTAGCTCTAAAATAGAAATTATTAAAAAATTTATTTAAGTAGTTGATGTGCTAAAGTATGGGTAACAATTAAATAAACTAAATTGCCCAAGTTAGTTCTTAGGGAACTTTCAATCCCATTTTTAGTTATCGGTAAAATTAAATAATAAAAAACCTTTCTTCTGATTCAGAATTAGAACGTAACTTCTTTTGTTCAATTTTTTCTTCAATTTCTTCTTTGCTTTCATTTAACTCTTCAGTTGTGTGTTTCCTCTTTCTTTTTTTATGTTTAACATGCTTCTCCTTTTTTCTATAAAATAATTTATTTGAAAATACTTTTTAAAAAATTACTTTCGTTCTGCCTTCTTTCGTTTATGCCTTTTTATTTCATCTGATTTGGAACTTTTTATTCTTTTTTTAACATCAACAGAATCATCAGATATATTTTCTCCATTTAAAGTTTCTTGGACAATATTCTTTTTAGTCGTCTTCATTTTATGTTTTCTTTCACGTCTTAATCTTTTAGCTTCTTTTTTTAAACGTTTAGCAGCTTTCCTTGCTTTTTTCTAAAATTATTTAATTAATTAAGATTTTTTTTTAAATTTCTCCATTTATCCTCAAAGTTTTTAAAAAAATTTTTCGTGAAATTCTAAAGGAATAAAAAATAAAAACAAACTTTAGCTCTGGCTTCTGCTTTATCATCGGAAAATGTTTCTCTCAAATCAAGTAATTCATCCATTTCATTATAATCAAAATCTTCTATGTTTTCATCACTTTGTTCCTGTTGTTCCTCACTTTCTGCATTTTTTTCACTCACTGAAACATTCTCGTTGGCAAAGAACTCTTCATCAGCCTCACTAACTTCATCATAGTTTATCATTTCTGAAACAAAAGAAAAAAATCCTAGAAAAATAAAGAAAATTTCCTATTTAATGTTAGTAAATTTTAATTCAGACAATTCAGATGAAAAAAAAGGAAAAATGAAAGACAATGAGGAAATTCAAAGAAAAATTTTCAAAATTGGTCATTTTCAAAACGTCATATGACGAAAGGCAATTATTTATCAAGTTGGCTGTTTAATGGTTCAAAAGTAACAAACAGAATGAAATAATAAAAGTTCCATTTATCAATCAAATATTTTTTAACAAAAATATTTTAATTTTATTCTAATGCTATATTAATTTTTGTTTCTGAATTTGGTCGATTTGGACGTGTAATTTTAAAAAGCAGAATTTTGAAATTCTCGTAGAAGCTAACCAAATACCCGCTTCCCTAAAATATTTTAAAACAATTAATTTGTCTTTAATTATTTTTATATTTACTCGTGTATTAGCGAAATTGGCCCCAACAATTGGCATATTATCAAAACGTTGTGCATAACGAAATTCTATCTAAAAATGAGATAAAGTAATCATTGAGGGATTATAAGACTTTATAAGCATCTGGATTGCGTGAATGTAATTTCCAAATTCGTACATAAGTATCTTCGCTTGCTGACATCTAATTAATTATTAAACAAATAGACAATTATAATAATTTCTCTCTCACTTATACCGTTCTAATTTCATATTTAGGAAACTCCCATTTGCTCTACAATCATTATTCGGTTCAGTCTTTCCACTAATTAAAAAACCATTTATGTACATACAATATAAGCAGATTCTGTAGCAACCGCCAATGCTGTTATCTGTCTCGAATGTGCATTAACTTCTGCTAATAAAGCACCATTAGTCGCGGAATAAACAGAAATCTGTCCCAATAAATTGCCACAAAATACTTGTTTTCTGAGAACATTTATCACCGACAATGATTGACTAAAAAATGTTAAATCTTCTTGTAAGATAAATTCATAATTTTTTCCACTTTCATTCAATTTTAAGCACTGCAAAAGCAATGCAATTCCAAAATTTCATCCCATAGCCACTCAGATATTTGAGGGCAAGAAGTAACTAGTACCTCAAATGTTTGGGTATTAACCAAAGAGCCTAGCAAAGGGAGAAAGGATAGTCAAAATAAAATAATAAATTTTACATGTGATATATTTTCGAATTAAATAAGAAGAAAAGAACAATAAATGCTACAAGTCTCTTACACTCTCTCTTCATTTATCTTTCTCTACTAACTATTTAAATTCTTATCGTTCTCACAAAAATGTAAAATAGAAAGAATTTTTTCATAATACCGAAATTAATTTAAAAATATTTTCAGTCAAAATCTCCACTGATAAAGATTTCTCAAAATGGTAAAAAGTTAAAATATTTACATTTTGTCACGATTGAGACTTAATATTTTGGCATTGTAATTTCTGAAAATCTTAATACAAAAATTCTGAACTTTTTGAGCGTTTGGATAAAACTTTAAATTTTATTTCGTAAATTAATAGACTTTAGCTTACAAACATAAACGTCTTCCCGTTCAAAATAATAAAAATTTCAATAACTCACTTTGTGCTAATTTTTTTGCTAACAGATTTTAAGTTTTTGGTCCAAACAAGAATATTCCCTAAATTATTTTTAAAATTTATTTTAAAGATCATTACATTATTTTAATTAGTTTTATTAAAGAGGAAATTCTCTTTTTTTAGACCCTGTCTCCATAACTCGAATTTTCAAACATATCCTTCTTCTTCCTTTCACAGGAAGAAAGGAGGAAGATTCCTGGATAGAGGAAGATTCCTGGATTCCTGGAGAGATTCCTGGATATTCTTTCTTCTTCTAAAACCTTAAAACAATAACGGCCTCACTTATAATTTTTAGGGACAAATTTTAAAATTTCAGAATTTAATTTTAATTCAAAATTACCCCCAACATCACCAGAAACAGTAATTAAATCAAAACTACAAGAAGCAATATCAGTTATAGGAGAATTATGTTCTTTTAAATTCTTTTTTATTTGAAAAGTATTTTCGCTATTACAAGCTATTTGTATTATTTCTCCTGAATTACAACCTTTAAAAAAAGATTTTATATTTTTTTTTAAATTAAATAATTTATTTACCTACAAGTATTAAATTTTCAACACAACTTATGCCTTTAAAAATAATTTTTAATAAATAAAATATTAAAAAAAATATAAAGAATAACCTCTAGTAAATGGTGTTGTTTTAAGTGTTTTTTTATTATCACTAGAGGTTGATAAAAGATCTGAGGTTTGTTTTGTGAATAAACATTTTCTTGTTTTGAAGTCAAATATCTATGATTTTTTTGGGAATTAAAAGTAAAAATCTTTTAAAATGTTTTAAGTCCCATCTCTAAGCTAAACTATTCCCTTCCATTTAATCAATTCTCGTTAGAAGCGTTCTAAAGAAATGTCTCCCCTATAACGAGATCAGTATCGATTCTATCATTTCTGGGACTCTGATTAGTATTTTAGCCATCATATCGAGTCTCTACTAATGAGAGTTGACTGTAAAGGTTGTATTATTAAGAGGTTACGTAAAATAGAGGTTTTTTCTGGAATTTTAATAAAAACATTTTTTGATTATTTTTCTAACCGAAACAAAAGTCCCAGCTAAAATAATAATAACAGGAATTGTACTTCTATTTGCTGGTAAAGTAACTAAAATATTATCAAAATTGTTAAAAAATTTATTTTTTCAAACCACAAATTTGCATTAAAGAAATTGGCTTTTCACCAGCCTCACCAGCACTTTTACCTATTTCTTCTTGACTTAATAATTCACAACAATCTTGTTCCATTTTTTCGTTCCAAGACAAAATTTGGACCTTTTTGAAAAAAACAAATTTTTTTTTAAAGTACAGATTCTTTGAAAATAAAATCTGGAAAATTCAAAAATTCCTAATTTGTTACAGGCAGAATGTAAAAAATAAATTCTAAAATATCTAAATAATATTGCCAATCAAAACTTTTTAATTTTTCAGAATTTAATAATTTTAAAGAATATTTTTAAAGAATATTTTCTCTTTTCTAACCGCATCTTTTCCTAAATAAGCAACATAAGTCTGTCCTTTTGTTTTGTGATTATATACAGATAAATTATTTGAAAGAAAAGCAGCTCCTGTCTTAAAATTTATTTTTTTAATTTTTAAATTAATTTATTTTAAACCTTTACAGGAAATTCAGATGTTGGTTCAAACATTTTTTAAATTAAAAAAATAAACTTTTCCTTTTATTTATTTTTTAAAGTTTTTGTTTTTGAGAATAATAGAAAGGCTTTAAATGTTTTTATGAAGGTAAAATAAAGAAAAGAGAAATTGCCATGGAGATTAAAAATATTATTGAAAAGTAAAGAAATATTAAATTACCAAAGAAAAAGAAAATTGTTTAAGGGAAAAAATTAATTAGAATAAATCAAACAAAACAATTTCTCGTGGAATTCCTTAGGAAAAGAATTAGTTTTGGAGATTTGGAAATGGGATTGTGTGTGTGTGTGTGTTCTTTTCGAACTCGCAACATTTTATTTTTTTCTCGAGAAACAAATTTATCTGTAACTATTGTCATTTTAGTCTTTCAAGTGATATTATTGAAAACAAAATTAAAGACTCAATTAATTGAAGAAAAATCAAAATTTTCCAAGCTCTTTAAGGAAAGACAAAAAATTTTATGGATTAAAACGGCGAAGAGGACAAGAATTGATTCCAAAACACGAAGACAACGCAACTAGGAAAGGTAATTGGAAAGAAGCAAAAACTCAACAAACTCAATTAAACAAAACAGATCCTTAAAAAACATTTCTCCTAAATTAAGCAATAAAAACAAAAAAGATTGAACGAATTTTTATTTACAAACATTAGCAAAACAATCAAAGTCAAATAGGCAACAACAAATTAAGGCAAATATATACATACAATACAAGCAAAAACGTATATCGCAGGGTTTATCCAATTTATCTTCTCTTGGTTCTTCTAACATCTTGAGCCGTTCAGACGCGTCTCTGGGTTGTCGATGTCGGGAACGAGTCCGGTGGTCCGCCGCCTCCTCCGCCGTCGTCTCCTGCGTCGTGCCTCTCAGGCTCCTCAACAAGCTCCCAGTCCATTGGGCCTTTCCTGTCGATCCCCTGGTCAGTGATTATCTGCAAAGAGAATTAAAAAAACTGATTTTTTGCCTCCAAATTACCCTCTCGAGCACTCTGTTCATCTCTTTATAGGGTGGTGCGTCGCCGAAATTGAGTCTGGTGATGGCTCCAATCAGCTCCCTGTACCCCTGCGGGCAGCCACTGAGGAAGTCGTCCAAGTTGCTGAGTGCTGCCAGTTTTAATCTGTAGACTGCGGCCCGATCTAAAAAATTCAAGCATACATTATCTTTTTGTCAACTATAAATTAATGTTTTCTCACCTCTCTCCGATGACCATGGAAGAGAGCCTCTTGTCATCTCGACGATCATGTAGAACCAGCTCTCGACGTCATCTTTTCGCGCCAAGTCCTGATGTTGATGAGCACTCCGCGAGCCATATCGAGTCGTCCCTCTCCATCCAACATCCGGTCTCGCTGCGACGATGTTGTTATTCTGTAAAAATGAAAATGTTTAAAGGAATATGACCGGAGTCACACACCGCGTCCTTGTACTTCCGACACAGGCCAAAGTCAATCAAGTAGATGTTGCGTATGTCGTCGGATGTCGATTGTCCTGTGACGAAGTTCCCAGCCTTTATGTCCCTCGATATGAATCCGCAGAGTTCATGAAGTTCCCTGATGGCCTAAAAAGGAGAAAAAAGTTAATTGAGATCGCCCAAAAAGGCAAATATCTCACCTCAAGTGTGGTAAGGGCAACGCGCACAGCCGTCCCAAGCGTGAAGCTTCCGTTGTTCCTGTCCTTCCGCAGCCTGTACAAGTCGCGCCCCTTGAGCTCCATCGCGATGAACGAGCAGCCTTTGCTCTGGATGACACCCTAATTAAAAATTATTAGGCCGTTTAATACCCCAATATTAAGTCACTTACATGATCGAAGATCCTTGGGATGTGACGGCAGTTCGTCTCCTTTGCTGCTTCGAGCACGCGGGCCTCGATGTCTGTTGCTCCTGAACGTCGCTCCAGCTTGACCGCGAGTCGCTTGGTGTTCGTTTTTTTGCCCTTCAAGACGGCGTCGGCCTCAAACACTTGACCATATCCACCATCGCCAATCAGTTCCTCCAGCTTGTACTTGTATGTTACCGACTCGAACGTGAAGCCGGCGCGCACATCCAGATCGCCTTCCCTGGGTCGGACTGACATTGCAATGAAGAGTTGTCGACGAGCAGCGGTTGTTTGTGGAGATGGACGATGAGCGTCTAACTGTTGCTTGTGAAGTGGTCGACGAGCGGTGCACTTTTGATTGTAGACGAGTGATGAGCACGGTTGTGAAGAGTTGTTAAGACGGTGAATACCAATGAGAATGTTGTTCTTTTTATAGTAAATAATTCATATCTAATTTCCAATCAAATGAATTGCCACTCTAATATAAAAGCCCTGAAGCAATGTGTGATGAGCTCCCACACACGTCTTCGCGCCCACACACGTGAGCTTCGCTCACTGAACGCTCAATCAAACTCAACGCAAGGACTGGTCTTTGGCTGGCTTTCTTCCCTAACAACCAATGAGCGAGAAGGCAGGTATCAAGAATATGTTTTTTTCTTCAATAAATTCGTTTTTTCCCTTCAGCTAAGAAGTTCATCGAAGAGCAAGTGATCACTGTCGAGATGCAGGAGAAAGAATTGGGCCTAACGTTTTTCGATGAAAGCTCGCCGCCGCGAATAAAGAAGATTGACATCTTTTCCTGTTTAGTGGGGATTTTGTTAGTTGGAGACGAGATTTTACAAATCGATAAAAAGGTTTTTTTAAGACAACGGAATTTTTAAAACCAGTTTTTTTCAGACTATAAAGTCGTCCCAAGACATCAATGAAGCAACTCATTTTCCTTGGACAGGACCCAGGAATTTTCGGATCCGCTTTCGCAGAGACAGCTTTTACCGTATCCTCGTCTTCAAGGTCTCTAGAATCAGACGAAAACCGAATCGTCTCGCTATTATATTACATGCAAGATGGCGACAAGACATTTCTGTTGGATTAATAGTGGCGAGTGAGGTTACAATTAAGAAGTCTTTTTGCCATAATAAAAGGCAGTTTCAGGGAGAAAGTGTTCAAATAGTGCAAGTTGTGCAAAGCAGTTTGGCATCACATCACTTCCGTCCAGGCGATGTTATAACTGACGTAAATGGCGAGAGAGTAACTGACACGGAGGAGGCTGTAAAGGTGTTTATTTTAAAATTGTCTAAACATTCCAATTTTAAAAACCTTTTACAGCTCATTCGACAAAGTATCGCCGAGACGAATAATTTCAAACTGAAGATTGTGAGAGACATCTCACCACTAAAGAGGATTGCTGACCCTGCTGAGGACGCGCGTTCCATTCTTTTGCGCAACGCCGGTTTTTGGCGTAAACAGTGTCTGCTCAGCTCTATTGAAGAGGAAGAAGGAGAAGTAAAACCTCAAAAAGGTAAATAATCTCTCAAGTTATTAAGCTTCTCAATTTAATTTTTTTAAAGTTTCAGTATATTTTGTACCCAAAGTTGAGTCTGTGCCATTTCCAGTTGACGAGACGGGGAATGAACTTATTGCAACACCGAGTCGACCTGGTGGAACGCTTAGAGAAAGATCTTCAGAAGATGAGGATGAAGAGGAATTAATATTTCCAGAAGAGGAAGATGATTTTTAGATAACTGAATTATAATTTGCTCTTTTATTTTCCTAACATTTCATTGTTTTCCATAAAATTCACTTTTCTGTTTTGTCCAAATTTTTATATTTTGTTTTGTTTGGTAAATTTGTTTATAAAATTTGTAATTTTTTAAATTTTATTACAAAATTCCCTTCTCCCTTGCAAATAATCTCTCGAGTGATCTATTACTCTTCTCTGCATCTCCCTAAAGTTCTAAATCTGTCTGAAGAAAATTAAATTATTTTGTTACTTTTTGCTTCTATTTAAAAAAAAACAATCCTTTCAGAATTTCTGGAAAATAAGAAAAGAAGAAAAAAAGACATGCGAGAGTTAAAAGAAAAATCCATATATATTAACGTACCCAAATGCTTTTATGGCCAACGTTCTAGTGTATATTCACGTTGTTTTTTTTTTTCAATAAATATAAGAAGGCAATGACAAAGCGAGAAATGGCAAACAAAAAAAATAAAATAAAAATGTTTGCCTATTTTTTCTTTTTTATTTTCTTTTTAAATGGAATTGAATTTTTAAGCTATTTCCTAGCTTATTGTGCTTTCTTAAAAATCAGAAAATCATTTAAGAATTTAAAGATTACTCCTACTATATCAAAATACTCTCCATTTATTTTGAGAATTTTTTTTTAATTTTTAGAAAAAATATTTTTGGAATTATTCATTTCAAAAAAGTTTTTAAATTTTAATAAATGTAATTAAACAAAATGTTTTCAATATTTGGTTTATTACTTTTACTTTATAATTCTCTTGGACAACATCAAGATGTTGAAAAAACTTTGCGTAAATTAAGAGAATCTGTTGATAGATTTGAATTTAATTTTCATAAAGCTGTTTTGGAAGAATATGGACAAATTGGAATGATTAAACATGTAAAAGAATTTTTTAAGAAAAATTTAAAAAAATATTTTTAACAAAAGGCATTGGAAGAAAGAGCTGAAAGACATTTTAGTTTACTTGACCAAACAAATATTGACTTTCCTTCAGCGGCAATACAAACAGAAAAAAGAATTGAAAACTTTTTTTCATCAAAAATAGAAGCTTTGAAAAGGTAAAAATAAAAATTGTTTAAGGGCTTTTTAGATACTTTGGGGAAGTTACGGTACTCGATAAAGTTCATCCATATAACAATAAGAATTCTCGAGGAAGGGAGGTCTACAATGAAACTGGGGTAAATATTAATGAAATGGGGGTTTCAAATTAATTAATTAAATGCTTTTTATTGAGAGGGAAGATTTAAATTTAATTTTAAAGACTAGCATCAGCAGCAGAGAAAGAAGCTTTAAAAATAGATGTTAATGAAGAATTACCAAAAAGTCTAACAGATAAAGAATGTTCAAAAAACTTGAAACAATTAAATAAAAATTCTGTCAAAAATTCACAAATATGGGAAAGAATAAATAGAGGAGAAATACAAAAACGTTCTGGGGTTCATGTAAATTAAATTTAATTTTAAAAATATTCATTACAAAAAAGGTAGCTATAGAATCGTATAAATGTAGTGGAGAAGTAGTTCGTGATTTAAATTGGACAGGACAACAACAATTAGAAAAACAAATGATTGAAAATACAAAACAAGATAATTCTATAATGAGACAATATATTGGGACTTATAGTGGATTGACAAGAATATTTCCAGGCAAGTTTTATTCTGGATAGAGACTTTTTTATTTGAGAGAAATTTAATAATAAAAAGAATACTGTGGAATTGGGAATTCATTTAAAATTTACTCAATGCCAAAGGTTTGGAAAAGGCCTCAAGGAGTCAGCCATAATAGTCCGCCATTATAAACAGACTCCTCATCTTTTTTCATTCTATTTGACCAAATTTTGAAGAACATTGCTAAAATTTAAAAACTTATTTCACTCTCAAACTTTTTAAGGTTTCAACTGGGATTACGGCACAGAACAATTTGGCGTTGATTTGTTCGATCCTCGCTTTAGGCCTTGGTTTATGTCTGCAGAGAGTTCTCCCCGAGATGTTCTCTTTCTCTTAGATTTGAGTGGAAGTGCCAAAGGAATGAGTGCACATTTAATTAAAACAGCTGTTGGGGCTGTTTTACAAACTTTGTCACCAAATGATTTCTTTTCGGGTATTTGGTACAATAGTAGAAGAGAAAGAATTTTGGATAATTGCACTGGAAAATACGATTCTTTTGTACAAGCAACTAGTGGAAATAAGGTAAATTTTGGTTAGTGTTTATGAAACTAGTTTTCTCACTAAATAGCACTAATACTCTACTAACAATTAGAGCCCGGCTCGGTTCGGTTTTTTTTCGGTATTTTTCGGTATTCGGTTTCGGTTTTTCACCGAAAGAAACCGACCGACAACTTTTTTAGTTTTTTCGGTTTTTTTCGGTTTCGGTTTTTTTCGGTTTTTTTATTCGAATAAACCGACCGAGAAATTTTAAAAAACCGAGAAACCGATCTAATAACAATTAGAGCCCGGCAATTAGAGCCTTTGTACAATTAGAGCCTTTGTTAGAGCCTTTGTAAAACGTTATAAAATACCGAAAAAAAAACCGAACGCCAAATTTTTGGAAAAAAGTTGAATTTTTTCAACTAGAGTGGTCTGTTTTTGAAAAAATGTTCGCCTGCGGCGCTGAAAGTGGCTTTTTAGTTGTAAAAAATTGACTTTTTCATAGGGGTTTCAAAAAATTAGTATCCATTTTCATTTAATCTCTTGATCTTTTGATCTGAATAATTTTTCCTTATTAAAAGAATTTTAATAAATGCCATCAGAGAGTGTAATTTGGCAAATTGACCTTTTTCAAAAATTCAGCAAAGATCAAACGCATTAAGCCATCTCAAAAACAAACACAAAAACAGCCAATATTATGAGAAGTATGAGGAGTTGTTAAAACAAAAAGAAGGTGAGAAGGGATCAATTGAAAAACATATAATTACCGGAAGTGGTATTAAGTTCCAAAATATATTTAAAAAGGTTTCTTAAAAAACCTATTTAAAAAGATTTTTAAAATATATTTAAAAATATATTTAAAAATATATTTAAAAATTTTAAAAAGGTTTCTTTTTTATTAATTTTGTTTATTTATTTTGTTTATAGGCTTTTTCTGATCCATCTTTAAATTTTGATAAGTTTTTGTATACTAATTGTTCAGCTCTCATGGAAAAAAATTGATTATATTTTTAAATCGAAATCTACCTTTACTTAATTACAAATATTAATTATATATTTTAATTGTTATTATTTGTTATAAAATTTTTAAATTTTTATTTGAAAAAATCGAAAAAACCGAGATTTTTTTCTCGGTTTTTTTCGGTTTCGGTTTTTTTCGGTATTTTTATTCGAATAAACCGACCGAGCCCTCCGGCCGGGCTCTAATAACAATGCTGAGAGTATAGATGGGAGAATTTGAGTAGAGAAGACTAATAGAGTATTTTAGATGAATAGAAATTTAAATGGTTGTCTTTTAATAAATATTAATTTTTAGCTTTTATTCCGCCGTTTATTGGATCGCGTAGAAGAGCGTGACCAAGCTTCGCTTCCAGCAGCCTTAGAAATGGCTTTTGATGAATTTTTCCGTGCCTCCAAAAACAGCAATAATACTTTTCCCTCTCAAAGAAGTGGAGGACATAGTATTATTCTTCTTTTCACTGATGGGATAGAATTTTGGCCAGCAGAAGCAGTCCAAAGACTTCAAAAAGAACATCCTTCAGCTGAACCTATAAGAGTTTTTGGTCATTCTGTTGGGCATGGAAGAGATGCCCAAGCAGCTATTTCCTGGCTAAATTGTTGGACACACGCTGGACTTGCCCAGGCAGTTATTGGTTCTATAGCTGAAGTTAGGATGAAAGCAAGAGAGCATTTAAAGAAATTGAATGAAATATTGGCATTGGCATATCGTGATAAAGCACCGAAAGTGGAAAACCGTCCAATTACTTGGTGCTTACTTTAAATTATCTTAAAAAACAGAAAAAGAGTTCGAAGATTCATCGAGTGAATACTTAACTCATCCCTCAAGGCTGATTTAAAAACTTTAAAAATTAACAGGACACCTCCATACATGGATGCACAAAAAGGAGGCCCTGTCTTAACACTTTCAATGCCTTTATTAGGTAATCAGCCAAATATTTACAATTATCTTGATTTGGCCAAAATTAATTTAACAAATTCATCACAACAAAATATTCGTTTGGATGGATTTATGGGAATTGCAGCAATTGATTTAGCATTTGAAACAATTGGGAAGATGTTGGCTTTGGAAGGGGAACCTGATCTTACACAGGCTTATGCATTTTTGGTAGACAATAATGGATTGACTTATTATCATCCAAGGTGTTTATTTATTAAAGGAGTTTCTCTTTGTTGTGTACAACCCTCTATATAGTGATCTTAAGAAGCAATAAATCTAACAAAGGGAACCAACCCTAGGTTCCCTTTGTTGGATTTTTTAGGGCACTGTTCTGAGTAGTAACTGATTAAAGTGATGAAAATTGAGCAGGTCAAAAAATCAAAGTTCACAGTTAATTCTGTTATGGTTTTTAATATTAAAATTTCATTATTAAAAATTTGTTTTCTTATTTTAAAGACTGAAAACTCCTCCAGCAGAAATCTTTAATGTAAGAAGAACACTTTGTCATCGAACATCTACATTAATTCGTTCAAATGTTCGAGTACCATTTTCTAGAGCAGATGAATTTATTCAACAACAAATGGGTTATATAGATTCAATTCCTCATACAGATATTTTAAATTTGCTTGAATTAGATGAAAATTTAGAAGAAAAAGCAAGAAAAGAAGATAAACTTTTAATTAAATTTAGAGAAAATTTAATATTTGGAAAATGTTCACAAACACTCGAAGATGATAAAAGACAATTTAGATGTTTTCCAATTAAAGACACTCCTTTAGTTGTTGGATTTGTTTTAAGGAAGGGAAGAACGAAAATTATATTGAGTGGACAGCCGGCAATGGTTAGAAAATATTTTTATTGAAAATTTAATTTTTGGAAAATGTTATTTGAATGAAAACTGCGGCAAATGGGAGGGTTTTAACCATGACAAAGCCTCCAACCTTAAAATAGCCTAGTAAAACCTTTTAAAACTAGAAAATGGCAGACTTTTTAAATTTTTCATTTTTTTTTAACAGGAAAATCCTTTTGAATTATCCAAAAGTCTTAAAGATAGTCTTTTCGCCAACACAGAAAATAATAAAGAAATAAATTCACAATCTATCCCTTCTTCTATTGGAATAATGCTTCGAGATGAGTAAGTGAAATATTTTAATGGAAATTAAATTTTCTCTTTCTCTTTTTTAAAGTCAACTTCAACAATTTTCAATGTCAACAGAATTAAGCCGTTTAAAACCTTTAAAACAATTTAATCATTTAATTGAATTACTTCCTTCAACAAGTATTGGTGCTTTAATTCTCTCTCATTTATCAGCATTAGCTCCAAACGAATTAATTCCTTTATGGTCAAATAAATTAAAAAAGAAATGGGAAAATGTTGATTTATGTCTAAAACAACAAATATCAACAAAATTTATTAGAACTTTTTTTGAATTTAAATCTGAAGCTATTTTGGGATATCCAGGAATAGTTGCTGTTTTCCCTAAATGGTAAGAGATTTGGTTTTCTATTTTAACATTTCTCGAGTTGTGACAAATTTAAATACTTTCACTTTTTACCATTTTGAGAAATTTTCACTAATGGAGATTTTGACTATAAATATTTTTAATTTTGGCGTTATGAAAAATTCTTTCTATTTGTCATTTTGTGAGAACGATAAGAATTAAATAGTTAGTAGAGAAAGAAAAATAAGGAGAGAGTGTAAAAGACTTTTAGTATTTATTGTTCTTTTCTTCTAATTTATTCTTACAATATATCACATGTGAAATTTATCATTTAATTTTGACTATGTTCTTCGCCTATGCCACAATCTTTGGTTAATACCCAAGCATTTGAGGTACTAGTTATTTCTTGCCCTCAAAGATCTGAGTGGATATGGGATAAAATTTTGGAATTGTATTGCTTTTGCAATACTTAAATTTTTTTGGTTTAAACTGTTTGTGATTTTCTTGATTTGATGATGTTTAAAGTCTTTTTAGCAGTGATCTGACTTCTATTCCTTCATTTCTGCAGAATACATTTGAAAATAACGAAGATCACAATAACAATGTGATGGTTCATTTTGACACAGAAAAGGATTTAATTACTGTAGAGCAGTCAATTGGAGTTGTTGATCCATCCCGACACAATTCATTGGCAAGAATTGGGGTTTGGTTATTTTTAAGAAATTATTGCTGATCCGTATTTTTAAAGGTTCAATTACATTCTAATTATTTACAACAAAAATTTCAACTAGCTATACAATCAACAACAACAAAATCAGAAAATGGTTGGGCAGAATGTTCAAATAAACAAAATTTAAATAGAAATTGTTTTTTATTAAATTCTGATTCTTTTGTTTTGGCTTCAAATCAAAATTCTGAATTTAATATTCCTTTACATTTATCACAAATTGAACCAGAATTATTTAAAGAATTTTTGGAAAGAGAATTAATTAAAAAATACTCTTGGAGAGATCCAAATTCTCTTTGCCCTATGATTTTTGAAACATCACGTCTTCGACAACAATATATTACTAATTCTTTCTCTTTACTTCAACAACAACAACATTTAATAGATAATTCTTTATATTATTCTTCTGCTTTAAGTCATTATTCTCCTTTATTACAATTTTTAACTTTTCTTTTTTCTTGGTAAATTTTTAAAAATTTTTAAAATAAAAATTGGATTAAAATATTATTTTTTCTACAAATTCCAAAAAAAAATATTTTTAATTAAGTTAAAAAATTCACAAAAACTCTTAAAATTTATTTAATAAAAATATTTATTTTTAAGGTTAGAATTTCTGATTCCTTCTTTTCATGTTTTGGCAACAAAACCACCAGAACAATTTATTCCATTAGAAAATATTGAATGTGATGATGAAGCTATAAATTCACAATCTAAAGAAATGCTTGAACATTGTATTATTGAAAAAACACATTTTAGAATTAAATTAAAAGAAAATAAAAGAGAAAATAAAGAAAAACAAGCAATTTGGTTACGTGAAAAGAAATGTAATCGGTAAAAAATTTGAAATTAAAAAATCGTAAAACTTATGTTGGGGTCTTATATCCAAGGGCAATATTAATTATCGAATGGACTGACTGGGAGCTGACTGACCGAATTTCTTTAAGATCTATATTTATTCTCTTAAAATCTCTTCTATTTTTAATCCTTTAATTTAAAAAATATTTTTATTTTTTTTTTAAAAAGAACTGTTGGTTTATTGCCATTTACTCATTCCGATCTTTATTTACTTGTTTTGGACGGTGAATGCTTAAATAAAGAAAAATCATCATTTAATACAAATAATTTATTTACTCCAAATATTCGAGGCAAGTAAAATAAAATAAATAAAATATTTTAATTATTTCTTTTAGTTCCAAATTGTAATTTATCCTTAGAATTTTTATCTTTAAAAAGAAAACAAAGAAAAGATTTAGATTATACACATTCACATCCAAAGGTTTAAATAAAAAATTTTGAAAATTAAAAAAAATATTTTTTAGGAATTTAATCCAATTTGTACAAGTGGATCTCAAAGCATTTTCAAGAAGGAAAAAAAATATTTATTTCTAATGGTGCTTAATATTATCTTATTAATTGCCTTTTCATTTCTTTTTAATTTTTAATAATTCTTTAATGGTTCTATAAAAATATGTTTTTTTTTGTAATTTTGTTTAATTGTTCCATTTGGAATTCCATAGAAAAAACGATATTTATACACAAGAATTATTTTAATTGGTTAAAAAGAAAGGCGAGAAATTTCTGTTCCTTTATAACTTTGGCGAAATGAATTTTTTCATTTTTAGATGAATTGATTATTCGACAAAATGATTTTTAGAGCATGCATTAATTACGTTTGACCAAATATTCTTAAATTGTCACTAATTGAGAAAGTTTTTAATTTTTTTGATTTTTTAATATTTTAATTTTTTTTTATTATTTTTAGATTAATTATTATTTAAAAATAAAATGGGTTCTTATCTTTACAAATTTTATCGAAGAATTTTAATTAATTGGCCAATTGATGCAACAAAATCAAATGAACGTAATTTTCGTTTTCATCTTGAAAAACAATTAAATAAAGCTTTTGAACCTTCTCAAAGTGAAATTTCTACAGAAAATGAAGAAAGGAATTTAAATAAAGATGTTAATCTTTTTAAATGCAAGGAACGTTTTGAAGGTTTTTTTTAAATTTACTTAACTTTAATACTTTTAAATTTAAAAAAAATATTTTTGTTGTTCCCGCAGTCATGAATTTTATCGATTTTTTAAATTTTTAGAATTTTTTCTCCTTTCCTTTTTTATTTGGAGAATCTTTTCATTCAAATTTTTTAAAAATTTTATTTTTAGGTTATTATTTCTTCGTTAGCTATAGTTATCTTTTAGGCCCCATAATTTTTATTCGATATTTTTAAAAAATAATTATTTTAATTTTTAAATTATTTTTCAGGTATAAATTTAGATATAAAATTTAGACTAACTAAATTAAATTAATTTATATATTTATTTTGAAATAAAACAAAACATAATTCTTCTCAACATTAATAACAAATATATTATTAATTATTTTTAAAAAATTAAAATAAAAATTTTTGTCTATAATAAATAAATATAAATAGATAAGAAATAAAATAAAAAGAAATAAAGAACTTAAAATAATTATTTTTTAAAAATATCGAATAAAAAATATTCTCCAAATAAAAAAATATTAAAAATTTTTTTTAACTTCCTAACAAAATTTAAATAAATTTTAAATTTAATTTTTAATAAATAAAACTTATTTTTTTATTTTTTAAAGCTTTACAACGTTTATTCAATAATCAACATTTTAATCAATTTCCTTTGCCTTACAAATCAGGTGCAAATGGTTATAGACAAGAATTAATTCAAAAATTTAATTCTGATGTTGAACGAAAACAAATGGGATTATATAATTTTATACCTGGATATAAAGAACATTTAATTAATTTTTTGAAGAAAATTTGGAAAAAATGAGAATTAAAAGGTTTAATTTTTTTGTTTTTTTTTCAATAGAATATACATAAATATTTAAAAAAAATTTTAATTTTTTTCCTTCTCTAAATTTTATTAAAAAATTTTTTTATATTTGGGTTAAAATAAAGGTTTAAAATTAAATAAGGGCAGAAAACCCAAAAATCCTCATATTTAACAAAAGCTAAAACGGCATTAAATTGCGTTTTAATATTTCTGAACTTATTTAAGAATATTACATCCATTTCTGACAAAAATAAATTTTTTTAACAAAAATATCAGGATTTGAAATTTAAATTTTTAATCTTAACGAAATTGTAAATTTATTTCAAAAGAAATAAAATCACTAATTTTTTGAAAAATTAGCAAAAATCCTCATTTTTTAAAAATTATGCAAAATTTTAAAGAAATTCTAGTAATGGGTATCATTAGAATTTATTTTTAACCTTTATAATTAATATTATATTTTTTATCTTTTATTTTCTTTTAAGAAATTAGTGAAAATATTATTTTTTAAAAACTAACTAACTAAATATTTTTCTTCTATTTTTATTTTTAATTATGGCAATTTAATATTTCTTCATTCTTTTCATTTAAACAGGGCTAATTGGTGGTTCATAAGGATAAATATCTTTTTTTTTAAATTAATTATTTTTTATTTTCCAATAAAAAAACCTCCAGCATTTGGTGACCCTCCATAAGAATTTTCATTTTTTGGTGGAATATACCAATCACCATCTGCAGGTGCATGTGTTAATGATGTTTTGTCTTCTGCTCTTCTTTTTTTAATTATAATTCCACTTTTGCCATATTTACCAGAAAGTTTTTCATAAGCACGATATTGTCTTTAATGGATAGAAAATTTTAAGAACATCTTTTATTTTATTTTTAAATATTTTTTTAAATCAAATTCATCGAATTTTACAGTTTTTGGCTAAACTAATATATCAGAATTTAATATTAAACATTTCTAGAAGTTTTGGAAACATAGTCGCTGATTTAATAGTTTTTAAAAATTGCTTCTTAAATAAATAAATTCCACTCTTTACTACTTTCAACATTAATTACCTAATCCTTTATTTATTTAAATTTATCCCAAACTCTTAGTTATCCCATTTAGTGGTTCTTTTGGTGGAATGAGATAAAGGAAAGCTTAATAAATAAATAAACTTTCCAAAAATTCCCCAAATTCTTTTTTTAAAAACATTACTTATATAATTGCCAAACAATATAAAGAAAGAATATTTCAAGAATAGCAATAGCTAAATAAACAATAATTATCATAATTCCAAGCCATTGAGTTGCTTTTAAATAAAAATAAAAATATTAATTATTTAATTAAAATACAATAATTGCTTGTATAATAATCCCCTTGTCCAACTAAACGTCTAATTCCATTATATGCACCAAAAAGAAGTAAAAGAGCAACTACAATTGCTACAATTATAAGCCATCCTATTAAAAATATCTGAAAAAATTAAAATTAATTTTTAAATAAAATCAGATAATACTAATCTTAAAAATAATCTTTAAATATATAATTTTAATTATTTCCTTTAATAATATTATTGTCGGACATTCTATGTTCAATTAAGGATATACAGTTAAGGAAGATTTATTTAAATAAATTTATTTTGGAGATTTATTAAATTCATTCATTAATTTAGCATTTTTAATTTATTTATTTTAAATTCTTTAGATTTTTTCTATAAAATCTAATTTTGTTCGCTTTAAAATTTTAGGAATTTATTTTCGGCTTTTTTCCATTTTAAAGTTAGATATAAAATTATTTATATTTAATTAATTTCAATTTACCTGTGCGGAAATATGTGGAATTAAAAATCTAGAACTTTCCTTCTTTATAGCATAAATAAGTAAAATAATAGCAATTAATATTATAATAACAGAAATAATTCCCAAAATAAACCAAATAACATATGGACCTCCAAACATAAACAAATTAACAAATAATCCATAAACTGTTAAAATACACAGAAGAAATTCTACAAAAGCAACGACAAAACCAGCTGTCTTTAAAAATTATTTTTTTTATGATTTTTATTTTAAAATTGCAACTTTTATTTAAATTTCTTTTTCTTTTTAAAATTAATTTAATTAATTTACTCTAAGAGAACAACAAAATATTTTTCCATCTCTTCTCCCACCACCAGCAACAGCATCCCTTTTACGCCTTTCACTGCTTGTATTTCTTTTTAAAGGTTTTGGTTCTTTGAATTTTTTACTTTCTTTTTTGGCCATTTAATTATTAATTAATTAATAATTTAAAATTATTAATTATTTTCTCTATAATTTAATAAATAAATTTAAATAATATAATGTAAAAAATAATGTTTAATTTAATAAAGCTCTAACTGGAGAGTTGAGAATATATCTTTTTATTTTCTTAAAAAATACTAAGAAATGTTGATGTTTTTTAAAGTTTTTCTTTGTTTGGATTAGATTCGAGGAAGGCTTTAAAAATTTTTAATTTACCAACAAATTTATCTTCAAAACGTTTCCGATCTCATTAAAGAAAATATTAATTGTGCTCATAGCAGGGGACAGGAGAATGTCGGGGAATTTGAAAGGAAATTAAACTATAATTTTAAAAAATTTAACAAAAAATTCCAATTGATTGAAAAAATCATGCAATTGAGGTAAAAACGGGGGAAGGAGAAAAGAAATAAATATATTTATTTGAAGAAACAAAAATAAAAGAAAAATAAAATAAACGTGAAAAATGTTGAAGAAAAAGGCCAAAGGAACAAATTTCTTTTTATTTTATTTTTCTCATTTCTCTGATCATTTTTTTAAAACAAAGTTGAAAAGAAAATGAACAAATAAAATGATGGAAAAAGGATTTTTATGTTTGAAAGTCTCGATTTTTTTAGCTAACTCGAATTTTATTTAAACGTTGTAGTTAAAGACAAAGTCGATGTTTGTGTATTGTGATAACTCTCTCCTCCATTATAACATATAAACAACTCGGTTATACCTTCACCTTCAGCCACTCTTGAGTAAATTTATAATGGAGATAAACTATTTTTTCTGAGATTTTAGACAAAATAAGAAATATCTTTTCATTAAAAAGGTCACTTTTTAGATTCTTTACAATAATAATTAAATATATATTTCCACTTTTTGCTTTTCCATGTAAAACGATTCAAATTGATGTCATATTTCAATTTTAGAGATATTTATTTATTTTAAAGAAAATTTATTAAAATTTAACTAAATATTTAAATACTAATTTTACTCAAAATTTTAAAATAATCGAGGTTAAATATATCGAGAAAAAGATAAATATATTTTTTTAAAAACATATGGCCTTGGAATTATTTAAATAAAATTCTTTAAAAAACATATGTTTTGTTTTGTATTTTTTTTGAACATTTAGAAGGAACAAATAACTAAAAAATTTATTTTATACGTACATATTAATTTTGCTGAAAAAAATTTTCTTCTCCACCGGAAGCGGCTGTTTACTTTAAATAATTTTTTTCTTCTTTTCTTACCGTTCTAATTTTTTTCCATGAAATATATTTATTAGAGGGACAAATATTTAAAAAAAATTAAAAAAAAACTTGAATTGAGAAAAAATTTCTTTGAACAATGACAAAATATTTTAAAAATTTATTGATTAAAAATTGTTAAATATTTTCTCAAAGAATTTTCTCATAAATAGCTTTGTCTTATTTTTATGTCAATTTTTATGTCTTCACAGAAAAAAAAGAAATCTATTGAGGGTTTTCTTTTTAAATGTAGACAGAAATTGCACTTTATAGAGGTCATTTCACCGATAAACAATTTACAAAATAATTTTGTTGTTGTCTTAGAAACAAATAAGGTTTTTTAAATAAAAATATAAAAATATCACATACATATATTTAAATTAAAATAATTAAAAAATAATATTTTTTATTTATTTTTTTGTTAAACATTTTTTAACCCATAGAACACACATTTCTCATTCCCAAAAAATTAAAAAAAATTATACAAAAAAATTAATAAATTAATATTAATTTTTTTATTTCCCCCCAAATTTATTTTTAAATTAATATTTTGTTTACTTTTCATTTTATTTAACACCGACAGACACGAGGACGTGCTCTTCGGACTTTGTTACTCTTTTATTGGGTATATATAGAGTTTAACAAAAAATCAAAAAAAATATATAATCGCAGTTAGTACTAGATTAACGATTGGGAAAAGTCACATTTATTTTGTTTAGTTTATTAATATTTTATTAGTTCTCAATCAAAATTATTATTTTAAAGTTTTTAAAACAATTTTTTTTTAATTTTTTAAATGATGATTTTTTGTATTAAATTCAATTAAAAAATTTTTTAGAATTTAATTATGTATTAAAGCCTGCCTAACCTTATTTTTACCTTCCTCTTTTTTTTATTTTTATTTTTTTATTTAACCTAACCCTCACTTTAAGCAACAACCTGACTTAAATTAAAATTAATTTTAATTTCCTATTAATTAACAAAAATCTTTCTCAATTCCCAATCACTTTATTTTAATAAATTTTTCTTAATTCTTCTCATTTAAATTTAATTTTTTTCTCTTAAAAAAAGATTTGCATTTACAACAAAAAAATTAAGTAAAAATGATAAAATCAAATCATATGCTCATTTTCTGTTTACTTTGAAATTAAAAATAAACACGCGGCGATTTTAAATAAAAATTGATAAACACATTTATTTTTATATTTTTTCACTATTTTTGTTACTATTTTAAGTGCATTTTACTGTTTGTTTTTCTCTAACTTTTAATTAATTCTGATTTAAAAATACAATATTTATTTCTATTTAAAAATACAAAACAGTAATTCTGTTTTAAGAAAATACAAAAATTATTGTAAAAAGTACAAAAATTCTGATTTTAAAAATAAATACAAATTATTCTGATTTAATTAATCAGAAAAATCAGAATAATGTGTATTTATTTTTTAGATCAGAATTTTTGTACATTTTACAATAATTTTTGTATTTTCTTTAAACAGAATTACTGTTTTGTATGTATTTATTTATTTACCATTTTTATTTTTTAGTAAATTTATTTTAAAAAATGTCAACAACAATAGCAACACAATTTCCCCAACACCAACAACAACCAACAGCGGAAGCTGTCCCAACAATACCACCATTTAAAGAAACTCAAGGTGCTTGTTCTTCTCTTAGACAAATTAGTGCCGATGCTTTTTATGTAATTAATGAAGTTGTTTTGAAACGTTTAGGGCCTGTCCCTATTTTGAAGGTAAAAGAAAATTAAATTTTTACATATTTTCGGTGTGGTTAAAAGGAAAAAATGAATGGATTGTAATTCTGATTTAAATAATTATATAAATTCTGATTGTAAAAATATTTGTGTTTTCAAAATTATATTAATTCTGAAAAAAAAATTCTGATTTAAAAAATTCTGATACAATAATTTTAATTTCTGGAAAACACATAGATTTACTTCATCTTTTAGGGCGATTTTCACTTACTTCCATTCAAAGTTCAACGTTTTGTAGCTGAAAAAGCAGAATTATGTCGACCTAGAGTTTATTTTATTTTTTATATTTCTTCCATACAATTTCATATTTTTAGGGAATATTTATTTGTGATGGTTCTGAACACGAAGCAGAGGAAATGACTGATTTATTGGTTGAAGTAGGATTTTTTAAAGAAATATTTTTAATTTTAAAATTAAGCGTGGAGTTTTAACACCTTTAGCTGCTTATGAAAATAATTATTTATGTCGAACAGATCCAAGAGATTGTGCTAGAGTAGAAAGTAAAACTTGGATGGTTACTAGAGAAAAATATGAGGTAAATAAATTTATTTTAAATTTTTGTAAATCAGAGGGACGATTCCTCTAATCTTTCAAATCTCGTAAAATAATCCTAATTTTAATTTTATTTTATTTTTCAGACAGTAACACATACACCAGCAGATATTGAACCAATAATGGGTCATTGGATGTCTCCAATGCAATTTGCAGAAGAATTAGATGCTCGTTTTCCTGGATGTATGGCTGGTAGAATTATGTATGTAATTCCATTTTCGATGGGTCCATTAGGCAGTCCTTTGTCTAAAATTGGTATTCAGGTAAAGAAAAATTTTTTTCGAAATTTTTTGAAATATTTTAAAGTTAACTGATTCAACTTATGTTGTTCTTTCAATGCGTGTAATGACTAGAATTTTGCCTGATGTGGCAGAATCTTTAGGTGACAAAGACTTTGTTAGAGGTATTCATTCTGTTGGATTGCCACGACCTGTTAAACGTTAGAAAAATATTATTTTTTGAATTTTTGAATTTTTGAATTGTTTTTTGATTTTAGAGAAAGTAATTAGTCATTGGCCTTGTAATCCTGGTAAATTTTTAAAAAATTTTTAAAAATTCTTATTTTTCCTTTAGAACGTGTAATTATTGCTCATCGCCCATTAGAACGTGAAATTTGGTCTTTTGGTTCTGGTTATGGTGGAAATTCTTTGCTTGGAAAAGTAATTTATAAAATTTATTTTTTAAATTAATTTTTTAATTTAAAAGAAATGTTTTGCTCTTCGTATTGCTTCAAATATTGCAAGAGATGAAGGATGGTTAGCTGAACATATGTGTAAGGGATTTTAATTTTTTTTTAAACTTGCAAAAAATGTTAGTTGAATTTTAAACGAAATTTTAAAAAATATCCAAACGTTCAAAAAATTTTTAAAAATTTCAGTAATTATGGGTGTAACAAGCCCAGAAGGCAAAGAACATTTTATTGCTGCAGCTTTTCCTTCTGCCTGTGGAAAGACTAATTTAGCAATGTTAGAGCCAACACTTCCAGGTTGGAAAGTTCGTTGTGTTGGTGATGATATTGCTTGGATGAAATTTGATGAAGAAGATGGACGTTTATATGCTATTAATCCTGAAGTTTGTTTTTTTATTTAAAAATGTTGATAGGATAAAGATTTTTTCAAATAACTTTTTTTGGTTAATTAATATTTGGATTAAATTTTGGGGTCAAAAATTCGAATTTTGGATTCATAGGATTTTTTATACTTAGACATTTTTAATATTTTTTTATTAAAATTCCAGGCCGGTTTCTTTGGTGTAGCACCTGGCACTTCAATGAAAACAAGTAACTAATTAAAAAAAATTAAATTTAATAAAATAATTAAAAAATAGATCCAATTGCAATGGCTACATTCCAACGTAATTCAATATTTACAAATGTAGCAGAAACTACAGAAGGAAAAGTTTATTGGGAAGGATTGGAAGATGAAATTAAAAATAGAGTAAATTAATTAAATATTATTTTTAAAATAATTCTTTTAAAGGAAGATATAAAAATAATTGATTGGATGGGAAATCCTTGGAAATTAGGAGAATCTACTACTCCAGCTGCTCATCCAAATTCGCGTTTTTGTGCACCAGCAAAGCAATGCCCTATTATTCATCCAAATTGGGAATCACCGAGTAAGTGAAAATAATTTTTAAGAATTATTTGATGAAATAAATTTTATTGACAAAATTTATTTAATAAAAAGTAATTGTCTAATGTTTTTTATTTTTCAGAGGGTGTTCCAATTGATGCAATTATTTTCGGCGGTCGTCGTCCAGAAGGTGTTCCTCTAGTTTTTGAATGTTTCTCATGGGAACATGGTATTTTCACTGGTGCTTGTCTTAAATCGGAAACAACGGCTGCTGCTGAACATAAAGGTAAAATGAAGGGATTTTTTTGGAAATTTTTTAAAAATTAAAGGAAAGTCAGTTATGCACGACCCTATGGCTATGTAAGTTTTTAATTGGGATTAATAAAATTAAAAAAAATATATTTTTAAAGGCGTCCATTTATGGGATATAATTTTGGCAAATATTTGGATCATTGGTGTAATTTAAAAAAACCTGGACGTAAAATGCCAAAAATATTTCATGTAAATTTTAAAAATAAAATCTAAAAATCTTTTCATTTTGAAGGTAAATTGGTTCAGAAAATCTTCCCAAGGAAAATTCTTGTGGCCTGGTTATGGTGAAAATATTCGAGTTATTGATTGGATTGTTAGACGTCTTGATGGGGAAAGTGGAATTGGAATTGTAAATAATTTTCTAAAATTATTTTAGAAAAAAATTTGTTTTTAAGGATACAGCTATTGGAACTATTCCAACAAAAAATTCTTTAAATATGAATGGAATTGGAGAGATTAATTGGTACAAATAAAAATAAATTTAAAAAATATTTAAATCCAAAAATATGTCAATCCTTTTTTTCTTAACTTTTAAATATCTTTTTATTTAAATGGGGGAGAACATAAAAATCTGACCAAAAAGCTTTAATTTTTAAATATTAAAAAAAAAATTTTTTTTAAGGGAAGAATTAATGTCTTTGCCTTCTGACTATTGGAATGAAGACTCTAAAGAAGTTAGAAAATTCCTTGAGGAACAGGTATTATTTTAAATGATTATTTTTTAAATATTCCTTAATTTTAAGGTAAATTCTGACCTTCCAGAGAAAATTCGCAATGAATTAAATGAACAAGAAAAGCGAATTTTGGCTCTAAAATGACTTAAAATTAATTAAAAATGTCTAAAATGTTTATATCTTTTCTCTATTTAATTTTATAACCTCTTAAAAACTTGTCATTAAGCCACCAAAATATATGGTTCTTCTTAATTTAGTTTATTTTAAAAAAATTTTTATATTGACTTTACAAATCTATTTTTTGTAATAGAAATTTATATTTTAAGTATTTTTACATTGAATAAATATTTTAAAATATTTATTAGAATTTTTATTAGTTAGGAAGTTCAACCCTTAATGAGAAAAATTGGTACTGTTAAAAAAATTTTTAAAGGAATTTTATATCAAAAAATCTAAAAAATCCGAAATCAAAAATGTAAATAGTTTTTGTATTAAATACTCGTAATTAATTTTCAAAAAATAAATACTATTAATATTTTTAATGAGTTAAATGCCATTCAAGTCTATTCAATAAAGCAACCATTACATGTGCTTCTTGTGCCCGTTTTTCTTTTGGAAGTAAATCATAAAGAATTTTTAAATGTTTTGCCTTAAAATTAATTAAGGATTATTTTTTAATAATTTTCAAAAAAACCTGAGTAATAAATCGAAGTTGAAACCGTTCAAATTGTCTAAATTCTTCTTCAGTTTTTATATCATTATCAAGAACAGTGTCTGTTACAAATTCTTTTTTTCCTTCTTTGATTGGCGAGAAAAATACTAAATCACCTCTTGGGCCATAATAAGGCTGTAGAGTACGTTCCGAAAACTAAAATTTTGGGATTTTTAATTAGAAAATATAGATGATCTTCTAGAGTGGATTGTTTGGGGGGAGACCTCGACACCTTGAATCTGTTTAATTTCTATGTCAAGGCCCCCGTTTAACAATTTAAGTTTTCACTAACCGTGTGGGTCTGGCTCCAAGTTTTGTAATTATAATCCTGTCGCCTAAGACTAGAAGGCATTCCTTCTATATAATGTACCATAGAAGTAATTAAACAAGCACGTATTGAATCTCTTTTATCTGTAAACCTAAAATTATTTTTTTAAATATTTTTAAATTAAAAAAAAATACCAATGTACAGAATTAGAAGAATCAAAAAATAAAGCAATTCCGTAAGTTTCTAATTGTTTTAAACTTTTAAGATTTTGATCATTTACAGCATATTCCTGTCGATTTGCAATTGGATTATAATCGATTGGAAAGCAAAGTTTAGTTAAATGGCCACGTGAAACCCAATAAAATAAACAGCGAATAATTGGAATTATTGGAAAACTGAAAAAATAATTTTGATAAATTTTTTGGCTCTAAAAATTTAAGGAAAACTTTACAGGGAGTAAAAAATATTTTTGGCTGTTCAAAAACAAATTAAAAAACCTTCTATCCTCATCTCGTAAATATGAAGCAGTGCCGTTATTTCCATCTTCATCATCTTCGCTGCAACCTTCCCAATAAGCTTTAATTAATCCAATTCCATCAACAAGTATTGGCCGAAGAAAAGGAGCGCTCATTTCTCCAATCTAAATTTTTGAAAAATTTTAAATAATTTTTAGGAAAATAATGAATATAAAATCGATTTTTAAAAGTTAGGACATGCAACTGACGGTAGATAATAAATAAAGTAAAACATCGATTAAAAATTTTAAATTTAATTAAACTAACCAGAGGAAGAAATTTACGTTCTTGTTCTACAATCCGTAAAGGAAGACATGTATAATCATAAGCAATTGATTGAAAAGGCAAAGGGTGATATTTCAAACCGGAGTCTAAAGGACTGGAAGGAGAAGGAAAATAATTCTTTTCTTCAAATGAAATAACAGTTCCAGACTGTTCCAAATTGATTAAATCATCTAAAAAAATAATTTAAAAATTTTCTAAAAAATTAAGAGAAAAATACGTTGGTCAGCTTTTCTATTTTTCTCAACTAATTCTTCAATTTGCAACATTTTGTTTGAACGGTTGTATCCATTATTGTAATTATTATTCTTTTCACAATTTTTGTTTGATGAAGTATTTGGTTCTAATTCAAAATGTGAAAATGAAGGTGTTGTTTGATGGTAATAATTAGTAGTAGATGCATGTGGCTGGTCAATAAAATCATCCTCATCTTCGCTCCAACCGACTGGCAAAGGAGGTACATAATTTGGATCTCTCTCCATAAATTAAAAACTGTTGAACTGTACCTAAAATTGAGATAAAAATTATAAAAATTTATGCATGAATGTTCTGAAATTTGTTTACAAGACTCAAATGGCAACAATTTGTCAACAAAAATAGGTTACAGTGTAAACTGAAAAAATGAGTGCTTTTAATCCTGTTAAAAGGATTAATCCTGTTTAACCTTTTAATCCTGCCAAAAAGGGCACATAAAGGGATCCGTTTTCGAGAAGATTTTTTTTCAGAAGTCGAATTCAATTCAAATTTTGTTTATAAACAAAATTACAGTAATCTTTTGGCATTCTGTTAAAAATCATATATTTTTTGTCATATTTAAATTGAATTTATTTTTCTTTATTTTCATTCGCTTACTTTTTTTTCCATGTTATTAGAGATTTTTATTTAATAAAAAGTTATTTTTAGCCCATACATTTTTTGGAAGCTCAATTAGAACGATTAGGACAACTGAAACTGAATTTTTATTTGAATTTTTACGCAAGAAATGAATTCTGCTTTTCTTCTGATGGTCGATCCATGCTCAGTTCCCACTACTCATGGCCAACATATTAGAATCTTCAATTTGCACGACGGTGAGAGGATTTTTTTAAATTTCTTGTTTCTTCTAATTAAATTAAATATTTTTTATTTTAACTTTCTTTGAGGAATTCAACAAATTGTTGGCTATTGCATACCTATAAAGCAATGTGTTGGATTGTTCCGAACTATTCCTAAAGCAAGAGTCATCAAAACAGTAGATACAGTTGCATCAAGCGGTGACCAGTTGCTGACTAAATTCAAGGTTTATTTCTTTTTTTGTTACTTAAATCGCTTTTTTAAAGTTTGTTTATCCCCCGCTAAATGTTGTGCCAATGAACGAGGAGGAATTTCAAGAGATGATCAAGTCCCCTCCATTGCCATTTCGAGGGCCAAATACGAGAAATCGCTTTTATGTGCGTCCGACACCTCAAAGTCCAACGCAAAAACGGCCACAGTTTGAGGACAGTGCAATGAATTAGTAAGTTTATTATTTTGTTTTTATTTTCTTTTTATACTTTGTTTTTCACTTTACCAAAAAATAAAATTTTCTTACCTTTTATTATTACAGCGTGACGGACAGATTTAAACTGCATTTGAATCCTCATTTGGTCCCATATAGATTGCCTGATGGCTTGGACTGTTTCATTCGCTTGGAACTTGCACAACATTGTATTATTTTCTTCTTTCATTTAATTTTATTTTTATAATTTAGGTAGGCATGACATTTACTCTCTTGGAGGCACCGATCAACAGCCTGTTCAACGAAATCAGCAACATAGGCAACATCATCATCAGCAACATCAACACTCAAAGCTGAATTGTAGAATTTCTATTCAAGCCACTAAGTTATTTTCAAACGCGGCATCAAGCAACTGACTGATCGAAGAAATTAGAATTCATGAATCATGAACAAAATGCATCATTGATTGATTTTTTTGATTGTTTGTGAGATTGATTGACTTTTATTGTGCGCATATTTTTATTGTGTAAAATGTAATTAGAATTTAATTGTTTTTTTGATACCTTAAAATTGGTTGAAATAATTTTTTATTTAAAAAACAAATTTTTGCTTTTTAAATCATTTCTCTGCTTTAACCCTTACATTATCTCCATCTAATGCCTTCAACTACCTGTATCCGCAAATGGCAAACCCATCAAGGCAGAAATACATTCTTATGCAATGGAAGGTGTTTTTTATTTTGACGGAATACTTTTATGTTTTTTTTGTTCACAGGTTTGTGTCTAGTCAACAAAACTTACTGTTTATGTTTACTTTCTCTCTTCTGCTATTGGTGATTTGCTTGTTTTGCATTTTTTGGTATTTTTTGAGTATAAAAACGGAATGTTCTGCTAGGAACGGTGAACGGTCCGAATTTTTATGAGCTTTCCTAGCTTCGTTGATAATATAATATACTTCTTTTAAGCCTTCCATTTCTAACAATCAAAATTGGTTTTTTCGTTCCAATATTTATGGCTATTCTCTTTTTGCTCGTTATATCAACAATGCTTCGTGCAGCATTCACCGATCCAGGCATTCTCCCGCGTGCATCAAAGGCAGAAATTTTGGAGTATAATTTAATGCGGAAAATGGCAACAACTCGGGCAGGTTTATTTAATTTTAATTAAAAATAAATAATTCCCTTTTAACTAAAGAACGAAACTTGTTAAAAGAGAGAGTGATCGACATTAATGGTTGCAATGTGTTAGTCAAATTTTGCGTCACCTGTAAAATCTTTAGGCCTCCACGAGCTTCGTTAGTTTTTAATCTTAAAAATTTTTAATTTTTTTATTTTAGGCATTGCAGTGTTTGTGACAATTGCGTTTTGAATTTTGATCGTAAGAACTTTTTAACTGAGAATTTAAATTTTCAAATTTTTGGATCATTGCCCCTGGATTGGTAACTGCGTTGGAGCACGCAACTTTCGCGACTTTTATTTCTTCATTGTTTTCGTTGCCATCGCTGATTTTTTCGCGATAATTTGTATTTGCTTCCATTTTTATTTTGGTTAGTTTATTTTTTAAATTTCTTGTATATTTTTAAATTATAGTAATGAATGAAATGAAAGGTGCTTTTCTTGATACACTTTTGGAGAATCCAGTTTCCGTTGTATTAAGTAGGTTTATTTAATTTTTTATAATTTTTTTCTTATGTGAAACCTTTCCCAAAGCTAATCTGAGATCTTTATTTAAATTTTTAGTTTTGCCCTTCCTCGCGTCATTTCTTGCTGTTATGATTAGTATGTTTATTTAAATTTTACAAACTACAAAAATTTTTATTTTTAGTGGTTATTGATCATACACCAATGGTTTTAAAAGGAATTACAGGTTATGAAGACTATAAATGTACTTTTGATGATGTTAGAAATCCTTTTGATGCTGGAAGTCGTTTAAAAAATTTGAAGAAAGCATTGTGTTCTCCTGAACAGATCAGGTTTTTTTTAATTTTGAAAATAAATATTTTTCTCCAAAAATTGCTAATTTAAAAAACAAATTGGATAAAAGTCAAATATAGATCTTACAAACATTTAAAAAGCTAAACAAATAATTGCAGGGTAGAAAAAAATAAATGGGGAGAGAAAAATAAATTATTACTTGAAGGGAATTAAAGATTAATAATTTGCAAAAATAATTTAATTTTTAAATATAAAAATTTAATTATTTTTATATTTTTTTTTATTTTCTCCTTTTGCTAAATATTAACGTGTCTTTTTTTATTTTATATCATTAAAATAATTTTTTAAAGCCTTCTCGACAAAAGAGGAAAGTTTTTGCCAGAAGAACCATATATTTATGTTGACTATAAATTATTAGAAAGGCTAAAAACAAACATAAATAATAAACAAAATCAATATTAAAAATTAGACATCTCTTACATTAATATATTTTATTGACAAATTTGTGTATAAAATGTTTAATTTAAATATTAAAGTATTTTTCTATTTAATTATTTTTAAATAATATATTTTTATTTATCTTATCAATTTTTATTTTTCTTTGTCCATTTTCTAAAGATACTCAAAACTTAAGAAAAAATAATAATTAATTAGTCGTAGACAAAAAAGGTAAGAATTGGGGGCGCAATTTATGTTTTCTCTTTCCCAATATTTATTTATCCTTAAAAGTTTGACTCAAATGACCATTTTTTGTTCTAGAAGGTGACAGAACATCGAAAAATCTTTATTTTCTCTTTCGTTTATTTTTCTTTTCCATTATAAATATTTCTTTAATCATTAAAATATTTTTAAAATTTAGCTAAAGAATTAATTTAATTTAAATCTTTTTTAGCTATTAGTTATTCTTAAAAATGACTTTAGTTATTAAACATCCGTCAATTCTTTGGGCACAACGTGCTGGACAAGTTTTTCTGACAATTGAAGATGGTGACTTGAAAATTGACGAACTTTATTGTGAAGATGACAAATTTAAATTAAAGTAAGAAAATTAAATTTAAAAATAATTTTAAAAAAATTTTAGAGGAGAGAAGGGTGGCAACAAATATGAGGCTGATCTCGATTTGTTTGGAAAGTTAAAAGGTGCCGAACGTAGAAAGATTGAGACTGACCGAAGGATTGAATTTGTCATTCCAAAAGAGACTGAAGAATGGTGGCCACGTCTTCTGAAAGTTTCGGGCAAGGTTAGTTAATGAAATTTATTTTGAAAGGGGTTAAATGAAAATAATCTCGGGGAATATTACCAGAAACTAACGGGAAGGGCTGGACGTTTTAAACGAAAAAATGATAAAAATAAATGTTGTGTTCTTTATAATTCTATTATTAATAAAAATTTAAATTTTAGGTTCCATGGATAAAAGTTGACTTTGACAAGTGGAAGGACCAGGATGAGGATGATAAAGATGGTTTGTGATTTTATAAATTTTTAGAAATAATTATATTAAAAAATGTAGATATGCGTGATATGGACTTTTCAAGCTTTGGCCTTCCAGGTGGTGGTGTCGGCAAAGGTTATGATGATCTTGATTTGGGCGATGATGACCACGATTATGGTATGATTAGTATTTTTGCTTAGTAGACTGCTTAATAATTTTAAGATGACGAAATGGGTGATTTGGAAGACGCAGATGACGAGAATGAAGGAATGCCTAAAGAAGGGAAGCAAGTTGAGAAGAATGAAGGTGGGACTGATGAGCTTAACATTAAAGACAAAGGTAAAGATTCTGCTACTAACGGCGAGATGGTTGATGAGGAAAAGGAGAAGAAAGTGAAAGAAGAAGGAAAGGAATGAGGTGTTTAATGATAAAATAACGAACTCTAAAATATTTGTTTTAAGGAAATTCAAATAATTTTCCTTTTCTTTGACTTAAAAATGAATTTTGATATTAAGAATTTTCGATTTTTGATTTTCTAATTTTTTTTTGAATTATTATCAGGATTCAAATAATTTATCTCAATTATTCACTTTATTTATGAATAATCTAAAAATGAATTTTTTTTAAAAAGAAAGATCTGCAAAGAATTTTGTTTTTATTTAAAAGTCAAGAAGAGAATGTCTCCAAATGTTTGAGCGCTGCCCCCATATCTATTGGGGAAAAAATATTTAAAAAAATTTTCGATTAAAAAACCTCTTTTAAGTTCTCGAAGCATTTCCTCTTCCAAAACAAATTTAATTTCCTCGGTACCTTCGCTACCCTTGATTTTTGTGGAAAGTAAAAATTGTTGTTCTCCTTCATCTAATTGAAGTTTCTCAATTGAAGATATTTTTATTGGAGGGGCTTAATTAAAATGGAATATTTTTTGTGTAAATTTTATAGAAACCTTTAAATGGATATTCTTCCAATATTTGAAGACTTTTTATTTTATTGTAGTCATCAACTAATATTTTGGTGTGTTCTAGGATTTATTTAAATGATTTATTAAAAATCTTAAAAACCTGCTGGGAGTCCAAGTTGAAGCATTTCTGCTTCTAAATCTGAAAGAAAAATTCTTTTGATAATTTTAGATTTTAAAATTAACCAAAAGGTTCGCAATCGTATTTTGTTGCTTTTTCTAGTATAAAACCGAGCGTTGCAATAATGGCCTTGGAGATTCGAAGACCTTTTGAAAACCATTATTTAAATATTTTTCTTTTATTTTTCTACCATTTGCAGAATTATCACAAAATGAAAATTTCATTTCATCCCATTGACGATTCTTACTTTCAAAATGCTCTAAAATTTTTGAGCATAATTCTTTAAATTCATTTGGATTCTAAATAGAGTTTAATTAAATTTTATTTATTTTAAATACAATTTTCGAAATCTGTGAGATTTGTGAAAGAACCCATTCTGGGCAATCCAATCCACCATTGAAATGGAATTTCTAAATTAAAAAGAAAATTTTAAAGGGAGGAAATTGGATATTTAATATTCGTACCATTTTTGTTTTGTTCTATTGCTTCTTTCAAGAACAGAAAAAATTTAATTTCAACTTTTGTAATTAATTTAAATTAAATAAAAATATTTAAGGGTCGACCTAATAAATCAAAACTAAAAAAAATAAAATTTGTCAAAACAATTTTTTTTGCACGTTTATAAGCAGAAAAAAATTCTTTAAATTTTAAAATTATGCAAAATTGAAAAAGAAAAAAATATATATTTGTTATACAGGCATTGTATATAATATGTCGAAGCAACAACACAAGAAAATGAAAATATTTTACATTTATGAGAGAAAAATAAAGCTTTTTTAAAAGACAAAAATATGTGGATTGGAAAGTTTTTAAATAAAATCAGAATATTTTTTAAATCAGAATTTCTTTTAAAAAAACTTTCCAACATACCAATAAATAAATAAAATATAATTGACAAGCAATTTTAAAATAAAATAAAAGAATAAATGGCTGTAGTCATTAAAAGAAAAATATATTTATAAGTAAATGGATAGATAGACAAAAGCTTTCTTAACTAGAATTTTAAATTCTGCCACAACTTTTAATTTTACTACTAAAAATTTTAGAAAAATAAATTCTTTTTATGTAAGGAATTTTTGAAAAATTATTCATGTTAAAATAATATTAAGAATTTTTCAAATTAAAGAATGAAAGTGGCAGAATAAAAAAAATATAGGGATTTATTTATTTCTCGAGAAGTTGAAAAGAATTTATTTTAAAATCAACTTCTCATAATTTCCTCATTTAGACAGAAACAAAATTTAAAGAAAAATAAATAGAACAAAAATATATTTTTTTTTTAATTTTTATTTTTAAATATTGGCAGTTTTTCCTTCATTAATTTTCCCCTTTTTTCATTTCTTTGAAACCTCTACCTTTTCAACTTTTAATTCTGGATTCATACTAGTTGCTTCTAATATAGCTTTGCTCAATTCCTTTAAAAAATAATTTTTACTAAAAATTAATTTTTTTTAATAAAATTACCGAATCATGGTCAATTTCTTCATTACTATGAATTGTAATTCGATGTTCAACTCTTGTTTCAGTAATTCCATCTTTCTCTGTTTTGTACTAAAATTGAAAAAGAGAAAATTAATTTTTTTAATTTTAAAAAAAAAAACCGTTAATGTCTCAACAGTTCTATTTCCTGTAGTCACAACTTTTGAAGAAACCAATTCACCTGTTGTTTCTTCATTGTTCAAATGATGACCATTAGAAATTGAATGAAATTGAGAATTATCCAAATTAACAGGAATTGAGTTGGTTGTAGACTAAAATGCAAAAAAAAATAAAAAAAATTATTTTAATTGAAAAAAAATTAGAAAGAAAATTCAATTCCTTATAAAAAATATTTGCGATCAAAAGACTCGAACTTTCACGTATTAAAGAGAAAAATTCAGACTCAAACCACTTAACCAGAAATTAATAATTTTTAAAATTAAATTTTAAAGTTAAAAAATAAGTTAAATTAACCAACATTTTTATTCTCCTCAACAGGAACAGATTGGACAGAGTGAGACTGCACAGTATGGCGAATTTGTTCAGTTCGAACAACACGTCTAAATAATTTTTTTAAATTTATTTACAAAAAATCATTTACTTAATAATATTTCCATCAGCGTCAATCTCCGTTGTAACTTTTTCTGGGCCAATAATTTCTTCATGGCAAGTTTCCAAAGTTGTTTGTTGTTGTGAAGGAGGTGGAGAAGGTTCAACCTGGAAAATAATTTAGTAACTTTTAAAAATAAATTTAATTGAATAATAAAAATAAAACGGGAAAATTATTTAAATTAATAGTGAAAAGTCTCGAAAATAATTCAAAAAGTTTTTATTTTTTATTTTTTACTCTTTCACCTTTTGTTTCGATGTCTGTAAATTATTCCCTTCACCAGAAACAATATGTATTTCTTCTGCTTCAGCATCTGAACTTGAAGAAGAGGAAGACGAAGTTGAAGCAGAGGAAATTCCAGCATTTTGAATCTTCTTTGACCTTTCGGCTTTCTTTTCTTTATTTTTCTTTTTCTTATCTTTTTTGTCTTCTTTTTTGTCCTTTTTAGTTTCTTCATACTTAAAAATAATTAAAAAGTTATTAAAAATTGATGTTAATAACTAAAACATTTATTCAAATTCCTAAGGCTCCTAGCTTAAAAGACCTTCACCCTATCTCCAAAAAGTATTTTGTTAAAATTTTTATTTCAAAGTTGAAAAATTAAAAGAAAAAAAGAAAATAAACAATTAAAAAATGTTTAGAAAATAAAAGAAAAGTAAAATTATTAAAGATATAATGAAGAAAGTTTGATAGATATTTAAATATCCAAGAACCTTGTTTTTATTCAAAGAGGTTTGGCTTTTTAAAACAACAAAAGCCATAAATTTTCGTTGTTTATTATTTTGCTTATCTTCTCTTTTATTTAATAAAGAATTTTGAAAAATTATTTTATCTTCAATTGGACATTGTTGAAACTCTACGTCACGAGATAATTTATTTATTGAGAGATTTTGAGTTAAATCTTCTAATTTCTCATTAGATTTTTGTTGTAATGACTGTTGTTCTGTCGATAGTCTATTACTTGATGAATGTATAATCGGTAGAGATTTGGAGGTAGAAATTGCCGAAAATCTCAGACGGGGGAAAATCATAGTAAAAAACCTTCTTCTTTTTCTTCTTTCAAAATCCCTCCATTTTCTAGCTCGATAACTGCAAAGAGAATAAAGCGCAATTGTAGGAAGTTCTTTAACTTTTTCAAGTCTTAATGGATCAAAACATATTCCTCTTGGAAGTGATGAATAACCAGAAGAAAATAAATCATTCTTCTTCATTTTATTATCAAAACATTCTTTAAAGTTTTTGTAAATTTTCTTCTCTTTAATTGGAATTTTAGAAAAGCCAGAATGTCTAACAGCAACAAAATAAATAATTGGGAAATATGGCAAATCTTTCTGATAAATAACATGATGAAGTAAAGAAGAATGTTTGTGTGGAGTTAAATGAATTAATTTTGAAACAATTTTATTTTCTAAATGTTTTTGTTCATTATATGGCCATATTCGAGTGAAAATGCTGTTTTGTTGAGGAAAATATCTACTAACTCTACCAGAAAATCCTTTAGCTATTTTTGTTCCAAAACAATGACGAGGAATATCAATTTCATATAAACCACAACTGTAAAGACTGACAGAATTGTCAATTGGAGAATATTGTAAATCAAAATGACGAAAAAGTAAAGGTAAATTAATATTTGAATTTTCTAGTTGTTTTGAAGTAGAAATTTGTTGAGGAGGAAAATTATTAATATTTGAAGAAGTTGAAGGTAAATCACTTATTAACATTAGAAAATCTCAAAAAAATCTTATGTGAAAAAAGAAAGGTTGAAAATGAAAAAAAATAAATTAAAGAAATTTTCCCGAAAAATCCTCAAAAAATAATTTAAATAAAAATCCTTCAAAATCCCTTTCCAATAAAAGTGAGGGAAGGTAAAATAAAGACTCAATTGTAATTGGAAACAATATAAATTTGAAAAGCAAAAATAAACAGAAAAAAAGAGAAGAATGCAAATGTCCAAAATTTTATGGCCAACCTCATAAAAGGCTGGCAGAGACAATTTCTAGAAGAAAAGAGAATCAATAAATATAAAAACACTCCCACGCGTTGCCAGGAGCTATGAAAAAAAAGGAAGGAAAACAACCCAAAACAAGTAAATTATATGTAACAATAATAGAAAAAAGAAAAATTATTTTTGAAAAGTGCGCGAAAAAACTTAAAAAGAGAAAAATATAAAATAATTTGTAAAAAAAGTAAAGAATTGAAAAAAAATAAAAATATTGAATGCTCTGGAATTTTAAAATTCGACGGAATTAAAAAGAAAAGACTAAAAGGGAAGGTAAATCGGAGGATGAAATTAAATTTTATTTTATCAACTTATGGGAAATGAAAATCCCAACTAGAATGTAACTAATATAAAACCAATAAAACTCCATCAAAAATAATTATCCCCAATTAAAAGGTGAGAAAAAAAATAAAAATTAATAAAATTAAATTACCTTCTTATCACTTCGAACTGTACTTGTCGCAAGCGGTTGAACATGGGCAAGTTGTTTTTGTGGAGTGAGCTAAAAATAAGTAAAATAATTTTAAAATTAGAAAAAACAATAAAAAACCTCATCCATATAATTTAAAGGTGTTTGAGGCTCTTTCTGGTTGTTTTGTGGCACTTAAAAATTATTTTTAATTTGTTTTTAAATTGTTTTAAATTTATTTTCTTACACATTTCAGCAGATTTTGATTTAGAAAGTGAAGCAGATGTTGGAGCATTTGTTTCAAATAATTGTGAGACCATTTGTGATTGAATATTTGTTCGGCCGGTATAACGAAAACGGGCAGAACCAAAACTCAGAAATGAATTTTTGTGTTTAACTTCTGGTTGAACAAGTCTTTTAAGAGAAAAAATAAAAAATCAATCAAAAAAGATTAATTTAATCTAATTTAAAAAATAAATTTAAAAAAATCAAGTTAATACCTAAAGAAAACGTGGTGTTCAACTCCACACCTCCAAACCAATTTTGCATGTTTATAATCAACTAGAGAGTAAGAAACAGTTGAAGACTTCTTTTGTGATTGATCCATCTAATTGTAAGTTTAAAATTTTATAAAATTTTTAAAAAATAAAAAAACCTCTCCAGGCTTCAATCGAATACTAAATTTATTTTTACGATATTCAATTTTAATTATTCCAGCCCAAGCAAAACGATGTACACGCATTTGATCGTTAAAAATGCTTATTCCAACAGAAGAAATACCAATTTGAACAGGTTTGTTTTTATTGTCCTAAAAATTAAAAAAAAACTTTATTTAATTAAATAATCAATTGTTTTTACTTTTGCTGGATATAAATGAATGCCATACATAGCTAAAGACTTGCATTCATTTAAATAAGCTAATTCTGCCTCAGTTCGCGTAAGTCCCCTTAAAATAAATATAATTTAAAGAAATAATTGTTTAGAAAACATTTTGGAATTTATTTTATATTTTTATCAAAGAGGAGATTAGAAATCATTCCATTGATATTGGTGTAAATCAAAATAAATAAAATTTCTAAACAAAGGCGAGAAACCACCCCCTTAGGAGTAACGATGCACCAAGGGAAATTTTTCTGACCCACGGCTATCATAAAAGCCGATAAAATCTATTTTACCAAAAATTAAAATAAACCTATGTAATTTATGTAAATCTCCAACTTTATTACAAAATTGCTCTTGTTCAGTAGTTAATTGAGCTATTTTGACACTACTAAGAAGTTGTGCGTAATTTTCGGAAGGTTGATAATCACCAAGTTCTGCTTGTGCAACTAATGATCCCAAACTTGCCTGGGCAGCAAATGAAACTGGCAAACTAAAAAATAATGTTATAATAATTTTGTAAGGTAAAATAAAAATATTCATCAATTATTTTAGAACTTTTCATATTCACAATTTAAAAATTTTTAAATTTAAAAATTCAAACCGTTCACTATAAACATCCTTCCGAAGCTGTAAATAAAGCAAATGGCGAGAAAAGTCTTCGACAAGTTGTGTCGGGTGAGGAGGATAGAATTTTACTTTGAAGAAGAATTCTAATTGAACACCTAAAAATTTAAAATATATTTTTTTTTTAAATTCAAAAAACCTTTCAATTGTTTTTTAATTTTCTTGTCAGGATATAGCCAATGTTGTAATTTTTGGTCATCATAAAATGTTAGTCCAAAATAATCACGTTCCATTAAACCCAATTGAGCAATTACCAAGTCCAACAAAACAGAGCCTAGGGCATTTTTCTGAAAATTAGAATTTGAAAGGTCAGGCATCCTAGAGAGCCCTGAAATGTCTCAAAAATCTTGGAGATTGCTGCTCTGAAATTTGTTCACTTGGCTATAAGAAAGTGTAATATTCAGAACTCCTAATTAGACAAAAGATAATTTCACTCAAAAATAAACAAAAAAATTAATTTCTTACATGAATATGAAAATTCAATTGAGAATCGTCCAAATAATTAACTTTTGCCATAACCAACTTCTTTTTTGAAACATCTTGCTGTACAAAAGGCGAAGGACCTTCGTCGATTGATTGAGGCAATGCACTAACTTGAATTTTCTCGGAATTATTGTTGTTATTTGATTGGGGCATTTTTTATATATTTTTTCTTAAAAAATAGAAAAATTAAACAAAATTGAAAAAATAAAAATATAAAAATTTTTTAGGGAGTGTATGATTTTTAAATGAAATAGAAAAAAGGTGCGAATAAAAAGGAGACGAAAAAAATTGGATAAAAAAATTATTTGAAATGAAAAAATTTTTTAAGGAATTTTTGTAATAAATATGTTAGTGAAAAAATAATAATTTTATGATCAATATACATATAAAATCGAAATTAAATAGTGCAACGGAAATATAATAATCCGATTCATGTCACTTAAAAAGAATCATCATATAAACATACATTTCCTCCCATCAACAGATTAAAAAGAGAGAAAAGAGATGAAAATATAAAAGTAATCAATCATCTAAAAAGTCCTCCCCTTGTTTTGCTTTGTATGCACAGCCGAGATGATGATTTTTGCAGTTTAGTGCATTCAAGCGGTGCTCATAAACGCTAGGATTGGGAAAAATACATAAAATAATCACTTGTAAAAAATCCCTGGAGACAATATATCCCATTTATTTGCAATAAATAAAAGGGAGGAAAAGTAATTAATCATTTGGAAAATTTATTTGTTGGAATGGAAGAAAATAATTAGTATAGAATTTTACTGTTCTAAAAGAGCAATTTTATTTCGAACATTTTTTTCATGAAAACATAGAAAAGCTACAAGAATAGAAAAATTGATTATGCGGAGAATACAAAAAGGAATACAATCAAACACATTTAAGAAGAAACAAAGATTTTTTTTAATTACTCAAGATTTTTATGAAAATTCTCGAACTCCGAAATTTTTCGTCAAGAATTTTTCAAAATTGTCGATACATATGTTTTACCACTAGTGATGTCACTCTAAAGGAAAACTCCTAATCGATAGAAAAAGCCAAAATCGGAAATTAAAAAAAAAAAGCTAACAAGATCAAACAACTGTAAAGCAACCTCCATGAGTCGTTAAAATTAAAAAGAAATTTTAAAGATTTTATTTTTTGAAATTCAAAATATAATCAACAAAATTTTTAACAATTTTTTAATCAACAAAATCTGTTCCAACATTTTTTATTGCGTTGGGACTTCTCTCATCATCTTTTCCAGACAACCACGAGTGACTTGCAAAGCAAACCCATCATCACTTGTAGACACCTCAAAGAAAGTATTGCCATCCAAGCCCAGCAAAAGATCGAGTAACAGCTTAATATTCCCAATCATTCCGCTTGCAGTAGTGCGGATCTAAAAATAAAAAATCACAATAAAATTGTGAATTCAGTAAAAACACGTCTCGCTTTTAAAGAAGTTTTGAGTATTTTCTTACCCCAAATTCTTAAAATTTTCAGTAATATGCATAATCCTGTTAGTTCCGTCAGGAATGGAATTCCAGGCTCGAATTAAAGGATTGGAAAAAGAGAAAACTTCGCATGCAATTTATCATCTTTGTATTTAATTTAACTTTAAATAAACTAACGTTGTTTGCTCCCTCATTACGCGGAATGTCCGTGTACCATAAACGGTTGGTGGCCTCCAAGCTTGCTCTGAAGATGTTCCGATCCTCAGCTATCACCAACAACAAAAATTGTAACCCTTAAATTAATAAATATAAATAATTAAAAAGAAAAATTAAAACCAGAACGACAAGTAGTCAATTTTTTGCAGATAACGCTCAAAGACACAGCATTACGAATACTCCCAAGATGTCCATTGGCTAGGTCTAGATGTGTTTTGGAATTGGTGAGAAGAGTATTAAACTAAAATTTAAAGAACATAAATGGAATTAGAATATATTTTAGAGGCCAGTATGGAATAAAATTTAATGCCCAACTAACAGGAGCTGCAATCTTTTTAACACAATCAATCCATTGACGTTGATTTTTCAATATTAAAATATTAAAATTAAACGAAACTGATAGTTTTCCCCATTTTAAAAGAAATGGTAAAAACTTAATAATCTCGGCTAGTAATTCAGGCGGAATTAAATTTCTCTCTTTTTTCAAATTTTTGGAATGATTGGACTGGACTGATTCATTTTGGAAAAATAGTTTGCACATAAAGTATTTCGTTTGGTACAAACGTTCAAAATGGAAAAAAAAACTTTTAGCCCAAAAAATTTGTTGGAATTGACAAGACTGAAACGTACTTTATCTGCTAGCTTTTGGAGGAGGTCCAATAAATAATGTAAGCATGTTTTGCCGCGAATATCACAAAAAAATTTACAGGAGGAATTAACCCAAAAACTAAATTTTTTGTTGAAAAACCAAACGTCCCCACCGAGGCAATGATTTATTGTTAGTTAGAAATATTTTTAAAAAACAAACCTGCTCAAAATTCATTTTTGAAGAATCAACTTGCAAATAAAGAGAATAAATATTAAATAAGGCACTTTTAAAAAAAAACCTGAAAATCATTAAAAGATATAAATCGTTTAAATTATAAAAAAGAAAAAAATGTGAGTTGGGCTAAGGAATTAGATTTGGAATAAACAATGGGCAAACACCCAATGTTTTTTGTTGGACAATCTTGTAGAATCTGGGTATTGACAAAAAAGAAATCGAGTTTTTCCAAACTTGCGCACATTTATTGCGGATTATTTTATACGTGAAAAACGACTAAAAAGTATATACTAATCACTATATGCCGAAAATGGAGAAATGTAGTTAAGATGGAAGATGGAGGATCAAACGTAAGGAGGACAAACTAGCATACCCCGAAATTTTACTTTGTGTTAAAAATGAATTCAATGGATTGCCGACATTTGCCGAAATCAGATCGTGGACAGCTACTGGTTGATAAAATGATTTTCCTTATACTCTGGAGAAGGAATGATGTCAAGGGTCTGCGAACAAAAAATATATGGGAGAGAAAGGAAGAATGGCTCATCTCAAAATTCAAGCTATAACCTTAATTCAGAAACGGAACCTTTTAGAATCGTACATGCTTATAGGTCCAATATTTAACAAGAAATAAAAAACAAAAAGGAAACAATCAACCGTGCCATTTCGAGCCGTTCCGTATGAAGTAAGAAGCAAGGGAGTCGAAGAAGGAAAAGCGGATCTCGAAAAATATGGTGAATTCAGGAGACGGAAAATTTTGGAGAAGGATGACGTATCCTGGAATTTCACCAATAAAAAATTGTACGAGACAAGAGGGGACGACCAGCAGTGAGAATTATTTTAAAACAAACCAGATTCTAAAGAAATGTCCAAACCGGCTCAACTTTGATTTATCCCCAAAGTAAAAAATAGTATATAGGTATCTGTTTAAACTTGTAAGATTATATTATAAAAGAAAAAACGTGAAAAACTGTCAATTTGATAGATATTTATGCGAATTACTGTATTTTTTTAATTTCCATATTCTCTTAAAGCCCCGGCCCCGGTTAAATTTTCTTTTCCCAAATTTCGATTCGTCGATCTGGAGTATTGTTCTGGGGCCGCCGAGTTTGCCGCGTTCTTCTTTGAGAACAAAATCCGTGGTGACCATTTCACGACAATACTTGTACCTACAAAGTAAATCCGCGGAAAAAGGTTTTTGCCGCTGCGAAGTTTTAATTAGTATTAAACTCCGCCAGACATGCAAAAACTCCGCCTTACAAGTAAAAAACATCTTTCCATTTTTATATCAAATTGACAGCTTTTCACATTTTTTCTTTTGTAATATAATATTATATGTCTAGATAAACCTTTATATACTATTTTTTTTCTTGGGGATAAATCAAAGTCCTACCTCCAAACCTGAAGGCGCCGGCAATAAGGTCATCAAATTAAAGATAAAGGCGCAAACGCCAAGGTTCCGCGAGAAATGGGCAGGGCTGAAACTGTAAATGTTCAAGCCTTCAAGCCAAATTAATAAAATGAATAAGTATAAAATTTTATCTGAAAAATGTTAGAAATGAAAAATAAATCATTGATTAAATAGATTTAAAACAGAAGGAGAAAGAACGAATTTATTAGAGAACGGATTCTGAATTCGTTACTAACTACCTAAACTTTCTTGCTAGAATGTTGACTTAAAAATTCTAAACAAGGAAAATTCCTTTCTGATGAGACAATAGCAGTTGCGTGGTGACAAGTTCAAAAGAATATCAATATGTTTCAACTATTTAAGACCCGCAAGAAGTAAATAAAATTAGTAAAGAAAAAATATGCAAAATGAAATTGAAAAAAGACATACATGGAAAAAATCGACTGAAGATATCACATTAATGAAAGATTGAAAATTTTAAGATATTTTTAAAATAAACAAAAAGCGCACAAGGAGATGAGAGAAAAAGAGCACATGGCCACTTTTACGCCGCTACTTCGAATTCTGTAGATTTCGCCAATAGACATCTCGTCACTTAATGTTTAGTCAATGAATCGCACCTCACTTTGAACTTTTAAAAATCCAAAGGGATTGGCAAAAATCCTAGGCATTTTATCACTTTAAATCACTTTTTTCTCTTTTTCCTAAATTCATTCTTTTCTAGTCAACTCTTTTTTAGCTTTTTTTCTATTTTAATGGTTGCATCCTTTTTTCGTCCATTTTTAGTTAAAACATTTAAATTTATTAAAACAAAAATGATTCCAGTAAATCAACAACAACAATCTTTGGGTTCTCCTATACATTTTACAACAAAAGATGGAGGAAAGTATTTTTAATTAATTATTTTTTTAATAAATTTTCTTTATTTTTTAAGTTTTCTTCAATGTCTTTGTACAGACCCTTCACACACAGTTTTAATTTTTGGAAAGAAAACGAAATTATATTTAAATGGAGTTTTTTCTTTTCAAGTTTTGTATGGTTATATTGATGTTGATGGTTATTTATTTTCTCCAAAAAAGTTTAATCAGTCAAATTATGTTAAAGTTGCTATTCCTTGTGGATATTTGCCTGTTTGTTTTATTTTTAAAGATTTTTTAAAACTGTTAAAAAAATTTCAAAAATTTTTTTGCAACTTTTAAATTCTCTTTTTAGGCGACATTTTCAATTAATGACAAATTATCAACAGAATTACATTTTGAAAGAATTCAAAGTCGTTTACGTGAATTTGTTAATGATCCTAAAAAAGCTGTTACATTTATTGAGAATTATAAACCTATAGCTATTGTTTTAATTAAAACAAAAATGGATAATGCTTCTAGATTTATACAACAACAATTGGTATATTTTTAAATTTTATAAGACAAAAAAATAGAAATTAATACATAGAAAAATTTACGGACAATATTTGCGGATTTTCTGCAAATTTTTAAAAATTTAATTAATTAAGGCCAACTGCTCCTCTGATGTTTTAAATATATTTCCACAATTTGGAATGCAATTGGGAATGAATTTGTGTTATTTAAATGATCAAATGCATATAAGAGACGTAGAAGGATTATATTGTTTAGAAAAAGATTATTATTCTGTTTGTGATAAAATATATAGATTTGTAGAAAATGAAAGTTTGTTTTTAATTAATTCTTAAGAAAATTAATTTTTAATTAATTTCTAGAAAAATGTATTGTTTTTATATCTGGAAATAAAGGTGTTGGAAAATCAACAACTGCAAGATTTATTATTAATGCATTAAATACAGGGTATTTTTTTAAATTTAATTAATTTTTGTTTTGGCTTCAAATCCACATTAAATAATTCACTAAAAAATCAAATTTGGCCATTTTTTGCTAAAATCCCATCATTGGATTTACTTTTATAACAGAAAAAAGATTTTAATTAATTAGAAAAATTGCTGAGGGAAATTATTTTAATTTTTTATATTTAAAAATAATTTTTTATAAATATTCACTTTGGTAAAACCTTGAAGAAAACCTTTTTTTAAATTAAATTTAAACCTTAAGGAAAATATTTTTTAATTTTAAAGTCCAATTCTTCAACCACCAAAGCCCTCTTGTCGAGTATTTTTGTTGGATACAGATGTTGGTCAATCTGAACTTTGTCCTGCTGGATGTGTTTCTTTATGTGAAATTAAAAAGCCCTTAATTGGTTTATTTTTAAATTTTTAAACGAAAAATATTTTTTAATTAAAAAAGGTGTTCCTTTTACTTCACAAGTAACAACTCTTCCAAAATCTTATTTTTTTGGTTCTAATTCTCCTGCGATAGATACTGACTTTTATATTAAATTGATTGATCATTTAATTGAATCTTTTAATAAAATGAGAAAAGAGGATTCAAATAAAAATGATAATTTTGTTTTGATAGTTAATTCTTTGGGATGGATTACAGGTTTGGAAATTTAAAAAATTTTTTAATTTTTAAAAATGGAATTTTAGTTGTTTTAATGTTTAAATAATTTAAGTAGAGTAAATAGAATATTTGCCCCGGGCGAGGTTCGAACCTCCAAACTTCTCCGCACTTAACCAGGGAAATTTTTAAATTTATTTAATATCTTAAATAATTCCTTTAAATTTAAGATCAAGGTTATGATTTAATGCTTCGCGTTTTAAACACAGTAAAGCCACATTTTTTGGTTAATTTGGAGATGAATAATGAAATTAATTTTCATGTAATTTATTTTTAACTTTTAAAATTATTTTATTTTAAATTTTCAATTAATTTGTTAATTTTTAGATCCCAGCAAATTATCGAAGATATACAATAACTACTAAAAAGAGAGAAAGTGCAATGTAAGTTTTTAGAATTTTTGAGTGGAATTTAAAGAGAAAATTAGTTTAAAGGAAAATGTTTTTTGGCAAAAGTTGAGGGGAATTTTTCTTTTTTTAGAAACGGGTTTATATTGTTAGAGGGTAACACCCAAAGAATCTATCGTGGAAAAAGAGTTCTATTTCATTTGATGGAACTTAACCATAACTAATAAATAACAAAACTTCTTTTTTTTTAGTTTCAGAGATTCTAAACTCCCAACTTCTGCACAACTTCGAAATTTTCAAATGGCTGGTTATTTAGCACATTTATTTACACAAGAAAGATCCCCAATTGAAAGAACTCCAAATAATGGTTTTTTTTTAATTTTATAAAAAAAAATTTTCCCTAAAATTTTTAGCGTTAAGACTTGCTGAATTACCTGCTTATCGTGTTCGCTTTTGTTCTGTTTCAATTTATATTCACCCAGAATTAAGACATATAGACGATAAATTAATGTTATGTGCTTTAAATTGTTCTTTTGTTGCTCTTTGTAAAATTGAGGATGGATTTGAAAGGGTATAAGAATTAATTTTAATTTTTTGCCTGGGTTTTTATAAGCTATTTTATGTTAATTTTTTGGGTTATTTTGGAGTGAAATAAATTTAACTCTGAAAAAAATACATTAAAAAATACTCCCCCTTATCTTGAACTATTTTTTTTTTTGGAATTTAAAATTGCCTGTTAACGAAGAAAGTTCCGAGGTATTAATTTTTTAGGTAAAAATGTTTTTAAAAAAATTTAATTTTCATAAATGTCTGTCTAATAAAAATTGTTTTCAGAATTTTGAGAAAAAACATCTTTTAAATGACCCTTCTCTTCCATCTCGATTAGAATTACGTTCAGATGAAGTAAATACAGAAGAATCAATTAGTGGAGAAGAAATTATTATAAATGAAGAAATTATTCCTTTAGAAAGAAATATTCAACCAATTCTTAAATGTATTGGTTTTGGATTAATTAGAGCAATAAATCCACAAAGAAAATTATTTTATGTTTTAACACCTATTGAACAGAAAATGCTTCATCAAGTGAATGTTTTTGCTTTAGGTTAATTTTTAGATTTAAACAAATGTTATTTTTTTTTAATAAATTTAGGTCATTGTTTAAACACTCCAGATATGCTAATTTTTGATCCAAATGTAAGTTTTCTAAATTCAATTTAAGGACATTCACCGAAATTGGTTGCCGACTTTTTTAGAAAATCCTTTGAGCCTCGTGGAATACATCTTAAACTATTTCTGAAAAAGGACTTGCACTAATATAACTTTCGGTGGATTGTTCTTTTGAATTATACTAATTTGCGATTTTTTAAAAATATTTTTTATTTGTTAGGTTGGTGGTCCTGCCCCTTACATTGTTGAATTAGACTCTGGACTTCAAGCTCATCATAAGAAATTCTTTTCACCATTGAGAAGTGATATAGTTGTTCAAAATGGGAATAAACCTTGTTAATTTTAATAGTTTTTCAAGTTATTTGGTAACCACAGTTTATGGGTAGATTTTATTTATGGACGTTATATATTCAAAATTCTTCTCATATAGGTATTTATTTCTAAAATCGAGATAAGAGGCCTTTAACCACGAGAATCTCCACAAACTCTCCTTAAGAATCAATCCTATTTATCTCCACATATGTGAGGCGCACGCTGCTTCTGCTCCTCAGTCAAATATCACAAAATTTTAATTGAAAAAATAATTCCACCAGAAAACCATGGTGATATTATACAAGCATAGTGGTTTAATGATGCAACACATACTTCAGTAAGCAGTATCAAAGTGACGTATAATAGGTTTTTATTTTCTTACTTTCCTAGTTTATCTTTTTTATCTTTAGTTTTTGTTATTTTATCTGAAATCTTAAATTTTTTTATTCCGTAAAATATCTAGATAAACTCATATTTAGAAAGTAAGAAAATAAAAACCCTATTATACCGTCCACTTTGATACTGCTTACTGAAGTATGT